>JANAVB010044018.1:793406-932025 GCA_029216955.1 Iris pallida | reverse complement strand
GCCTTGATGAGGAGTCGTATGGACCTCATACGCTGCCTTGAAGAGGAGTCGTATGGAGTCCATACGCTGCCTTTTGGAGACGTATGACTTGAGCGTAGCCTGACTTGGCATAGCCTGACTTGAGCGTAGCCTGACTTGAGCGCAGCCTGACTTGAGCGCAGCCTGACTTGAGCGTAGCCTGACTTGAGCGCAGCCTGACTTGAGCGCAGTCTAACTCAGGCGCAACCTGATGTTTAGGCACAACTGGACCTGACCCTACTACCCTAGATCTTCTATAAGCCCTGTATAGTAATATTTTATTAGATATTAACGTCCATTTTATATCCTTACGTCTTTTGTCCTGAACTTGATAATCATGAATTTACTTGATATGTTTGGAATTGATAATTGAGCATGACGTAATAGTGACCGTAGTGGTGCACTCCTGACATAATAACCTGACATGACCTGATAGTGGCCCGTCGTGGCGCACTCCTGACAAGTACACTTGGCATGATAACCTGACATGACATGACCTGTATAATTAATCTGGACACCGTGGGTGATTGTGTTTGTATAAATAAACCAGTCCTGTCTTGCATCATGTCTAGGACAGGGACTCCTGAGTACCACGGTCAGGAGTACCTACTAAAATGGACTAAGGCTAATAACTAGATTAATACATTAGTCATGACGAGATTTCTTAGCTACATGCAATCCCGTTACCTGGGCACGCCTTGGGATCTGTAGCCTGCCGTCGAGTAGGGCACATTTCCAGCACACTGTCATGTGTTGCACCCTTCAAGCTACCTAAGGGTATATTCGTTTCCTGGACGATGTACCCACCTGAATTCAACTCTAATATTTTAACCCGGGTAACCTGGATGGTCTGCAGGGCTTGTGGCTGCGGAATAATCTTACTGTATCTTGTTAGTAATTAGGCTTGTGACAACCCTAGTTAGTTAAAGTATCAAGCCGTAATTCTTGCTTGGCCGTGAAGTGATTGGACAGAGTCTAACCAGTCTAATCTTGCCCTGATCCTGTTCCAGATTATTGAATGACCAGAATACTTGTATTTATTTTACCGATAAATGGTGAGAATTCCAAGTTCTGTTCAGACGAAGGGTTACAACCCCGGTCCTTATTTGTTTTACGGGTTGTAACCTGGTTATCTGAATAGTTCCATGATTATCTCGTCGTATATCATCCTGGTGTATTTCTTTATTTCCAGTTCTTACTTTTATTTATATCTTGTGCTGATTGCTGGTTTTAGCTCTTAAGTGAAGCTTCCTTTGTGGCACTTGCTCTTTCTGGGGTCTGACCCAGCTGGTTTTGTGTGGCCAGATTTTGGAGCAGCTCCAGAGGATCTACCGACCTTCCTGCCAGATGGTGAACAATAGAAGGAATTCCGGCAACGAGTGGGTTTTATTTTGCTCTCCCACTCCCTTGTAAAAATATTCTTTTGAGGCGTTTAGCCGACGAGCGCCTGTTTAGCTCGATTGCACTTACTTACTGTCTGCCTACGGGCTGTAACATGATTAACAGATCCTAGGGTTGATCATGTATGACTAAACTCTTGCTAGTCCTGACATTTTGTAACGACTAGCTTCATGATCAACTGAATATGTAATGTTTGGGACGCCTTACTATTGTATATTTAATGATCATACATCTTGTGACTTTTACTTACTTGCTTGTGATTGAGACACTAGGCTTGTTCATGACCTTAAGAGACTGTTGGCTTGTAGATAAACCCTCATGTATCTAGACAGCCGTGACCGTATAGCGAGATGGATTCCATTTAATATACGTAGCTGGCTATGTCTGCCCCCGCTCTCCAGTATTCTGGTTCTGGGGCGTGACATGGTTTAAGTGGTGGCCTATGCAGGTCTTGTAAATCAAGATATGTGAGGGTTTACCGAATAGATGTCTCAATCAGTATTCGTCCTTGATCTCTGCTCGTATCTTCTGAATCCCTAGATTCTTGTCCTGATCATATGCTTGTATCGTTGATCTGTCCTGGCCCTTCCTTATTGTTCCGTATGTCATCTTCTTCAGCGGTATTGTTCGTGGTCCTACCGACCAACAAGGCGGAGCACCTCCCACGGACCAGCAGCAACCTGGAGATCAAGTCCAGCATTCCGGAGTAGCCTCCAAAGTCGTGCCTTCTGGCGGAGAGCCACCAGTCCAGCCAGTTCAACCTGTAGAACATGATGACGGCACTTTGGTAGGACTCGTCAGGACCTTGATAGCTTCCCAAGATCGGCGTGGAGATGCCTTGCACCAGGCAGTGACGGATGCTTTGACCCGGGGTGGTCATCAGGGTAACAGCAGCCAACAGCTTCAAGCGCTTGAACCCTCCATTTTTTGACGAAAGTGAAGATGCTATCGCGGTAGATGTATGGCTTCAGGACACAGAGGTGATTCTAGAAGTAGCCAGGACCCCAGAGAACGAGAAGGTGGCCGTTGTGCGCCTGCAGTTGTTAGATCTTGCCCGCAGCTGGTGGGCAGCGCAGGCCGTTGGATTAGCAGCATCCATTGCTTGGGCAGTATTCAGAGAGAGATTCCAGACCAAGTATTTCGATACCGTGGCTTGGTATGATCTGCAGCCGAGGTTTACCAATCTGAAGCAAGGAGGCAGGACGGTCGACGGATATGCGGCCGAGTTTTCCAGACTCAGTCGGTTTGCTCCCACCTTAGTGGCAACCGAGTATGATAGAGCCCAGCGGTTCCAGCAGGGACTTCACCTGGAGATCTTGTTGGCAGTTGAGCAGTTTGAGCATCAGACTTTTGATGCAGTCTTGAGAGCAGCCCGGAGGCATGAGTATACCTTCCAAAAGATTGTGGATAGGGCCGGAGGTCGGAAGAGATCTCACGGCCAGATGAATCAGTCTTCAGCACCGGCCCTGGCAACCAGGGCTTTGACTATTAGAGCTCCGAGGCGAGCGGCCTCAGTAACGTCGGTTCAGCATTCAACTCCGACGCACCCTCAACAGCAGAAGCAGAAGCAATCTTCCGCAGTGGGTTGTTCTCATTGTGGGAAGCCAGCCATGTGGTGGCAGAATATCGCAGGGCACAGAGATTGTGTCTGGCTTGTGGAGCACCAGACCATAGGGTTGGATCCTGCCCGAATAGGGGTGGTTCATCATCGTCCAACCTTTCTAGCTCTTCGGTGAGAGGACCAGCTCCGGTCCAGCAGCAGCAGTATCCATTGCCGAGGCCCTTGCCGCCTCAGACCCAAGTGTTCCAGCAGCAGAACCCCCAGCAGTATGCACAAGTCCAAGCCCAGAGTCAGAGCAGGCAGTGAGGATTTTAGCAGAGGGGACCAGCACCCCGAGGGGACGGTCAGGCTATGGTGATGACCGTGGAGGAAAGATTGGTACCAGGAGAGGTAGTGGCAGGTACTATTCTCGTCAACTCCTTTCCAGCTTCAGCTTTATTTGATTCTGGTGCATCGCATTCATTTATGTCTGCACGATTCGCGACACGGGTAGGATTGGAGCCCGAGTCATTACCAGTAAGGCTTAATATACTTACTGGTAACGGACTTGTGGGAGTAGATGAAGTGTTTTTCTCGTGTTGGATCGTAGTTAGCGGTAGAGAATTCCCCGCTAGATTGATAGAGTTCCCAATGGCCGATTATGATGTGGTCCTAGGGATGGATTGGTTGAGAAACCAGTATGCTAGGATAGACTGCCACATTGGCAGGGTTGTTTTTAGCATTCCAGGCGAGCCGGAGTTTTCTTTCTCCCGAGGCGAAGTTGAGTCATCTCCTCCAGTATTGCGGATGGCAGTAGCAGCAGTTCAGTAGCCTAGGATAGTCGAAGAGTTTCCAGATGTTTTCCCAGAAGAACTTCCAGGTATGCCTCCGGAGCGGAAGATCGAGTTCACTATAGACTTGATTCCCGGGACAGCCCCAGTGTCAGAGGGAGTCTATAGGATGGCGCCGTCAGAGTTGAAGATATTGTACAGGATGATTGAAGAACTCAGAACCAAGGGATTCATTCGTGCTAGTGGATCGCCTTGGTGAGCCCCGATGCTTCTTATAAAAAAGAAGGATGGTACGTCCAGGTTATGTGTTGATTATCGTACCTTGAACTCAGTGACAATCAAGAACAGATATCCTCTTCTGAGGATAGACGACTTGTTTGATCAACTCAAGGGGGCTTCAGTATTTTCGAAGATTGATTTGCGCTCAGGTTATCATCAGATCAGAGTCAGAGAGTAGGACATCCCGAAGACAGCTTTTAGATCGAGATATGGGCATTGGGAATTCCTTGTTATGCCTTTTGGAGCAACCAATGCGCCGGCAGTATTCATGGACCTCATGAATCGTATCTTCATGCCTTACTTGGATCAGTTTATGATTGTGTTCTTGGATGACATTCTGGTCTACAGCAAGAGTGAGGCTGAGCATGAGCAGCAGCTCCGTATAGTTCTTCAGATCCTCAGAGAGCACCAGTTATATGCCAAGTTCAGTAAATACGAGTTCTGGCTCGATCGTATTTCGTACTTGGGTCATATCATCACTCGAGGAGGAGTAGAAGTGGATCCCCAGAAGATTGTGGCTATTGAGTCATGGCCAGTGCCCAGCACAGTTGCAGAGGTTCGTAGTTTTCTTGGATTGGCCGGCTACTACCGGCGGTTTGTTTCAGATTTTGTTCGAATTTCAGCGCCATTGACGCAGTTGACCCGTAAGGATGCACAGTTTGCTTGGACAGCAGAGTATCAGAGTTCTTTTGAGCAGTTGAAGCGAGGCCTGATAACAGCTCATATTCTCACGCTTCGAGATGGGATCGGAGGATTCTCAGTATACTGTGATGCTTCAGGCAGAGGTTTAGGATGTGTTCTGATGCAGCATTGGAAGGTAATAGCTTATGCGTCACGACAACTTCGTGATCATGAGAGAAATTACCCAACCCATGACTTGGAGCTGGCAGCAGTGGTATTTGCACTTAAGTTGTGGAGGCACTACTTGTATGGAGACAGGGTGGAGATTTTTACCGACCACAAGAGCCTGAAGTATGTTTTCACCCAGAAGGATCTTAACATGCGTTAGAGAAGGTGGCTGGAGCTTCTTGTGGATTATGATGTCAACCTGCAGTATCATCCTGGGAAGGCCAATGTTGTTGCGGATGCATTGAGCAGGAGAGAAGGAGTTTATTTTCTAACAGCGCAACCAGAGCTGTTAGCAGATTTTTAGAAGATGGGTATTGAAGTTATTCTTCCTTCCAGTGTGGCCTTGATGGCCAGTATGCAAGTTCAGTCCACTATAGTCGAGAGGATCCGGATGGCGCAGTCAGCAGATTCTAAGCTTCAGCGACTCAGAGCAGAGTGTGAGGCAGGACGAAGACCAGAGTTATGCATTCATGAGGATGGTACACTTCGACATGGTAAGCGTCTTTGTGTAGCCAGCGGAGATATCCGGCAGGAGATCATGTCAGAAGCGCACAGTTCGCAGTATTCCATCCATCCCGGCAGTACAAAGATGTACCGTGATATCCGACAGCATTTCTGGTGGAATGGCATGAAGTGGGAGATAGCTCGGTTTGTCTCTCGGCGTTTGGTTTGCCAACAAGTTAAAGCCGAACATCAGAGACCGACTGGACTTCTTCAGCCCTTACCGATTCCAGAATGGAATTGGGAGCATGTGACCATAGATTTTGTGACTTTACTACCTAGATCCCCAGCTGGTAGAGATGCTATCTGGGTTATAGTTGAGAGGCTCACGAAAGTGGCTCACTTTCTTCCATTCAGAGTTGGTCAGTCGATGGCTCCGTTAGCAGAGATGTACCTCAGGCAGATTGTCAGATTGTACGGTGTGCCAGTCAGTATCACCTCGGACCGAGATTCAAGATTTATGTCGCACTTTTGGCGTAGCTTGTAAGAGAGTTTAGGAACTCATCTCCAGTTCAGTTCAGCATATTACCCGCAGACAGATGGCCAGTCGGAGCGCACGATCCAGACTCTTGAAGACATGTTGCGGTCTTGCACACTTGACTTCGGTGGTTCATGGGAAGATCACTTACACCTGGTGGAATTTTCGTACAACAACAGTTTCCAGGCCAGTATCCAGATGGCACCGTTCGAGACACTGTATGGTAGGAAGTGCAGATCCCCGCTAGCCTGGGATGATATTGGAGAGAGACAGATGCTCGGCCCAAAAATGATTGCCCAGACAGTGGAAGTGGTCAGGCGAGTCAGAGATCATCTTCGAGTTGCCCAAGATCGCCAGCGCCATTGGGTCGATTCTCATCGGTGCCCTCTCGAGTTTTCGGTCGGCGATCATGTATTCCTGAGGATTTCGCCTAACCGTGGCATCATTCATTTCGGCGTACGGGACAAGCTTAGTCCTAGATATATAGGACCGTTTGACATTCTGGAGCGAGTAGGAGATGTATCCTATCGTCTCGCTCTTCCACCGTCGCTAAGCGAGGTGTATGACGTGTTCCATGTATCCCAATTATGAAGGTATATCCCAGACCCGAGCCACATTCTGGATCATTCGGAATTGGTTGTTGGTACCAACCATTCGTATGAGGAGAGGCCCGTGTCTATATTGGACCGGAGAGAGAAGATCCTCAAGAACAAGACTATCAAGTTAGTCCGAGTTGCTTGGGGTCATCACTCTTTGGGGGAGTCAACGTGGGAGCGTGAGGATGATATCCGATCACGATATCCCGACTTGTTTGACTCGTGAGGTATAATGTCTTTCTTATGCCTCATGCCTTCGATTCCTTGCTTGAATGAGTGATTGTCTGCCTAGTTATAGCTTGCATGTGATTAATGTAGCTTGTCATTGCTCCTCTAGCCTCTTGATTAAATTCCGAGGACGGAATTCTTTTAAGGTGGGTAGAGTTGTAACGCATGTGGTTCGTATTACGTATTTTTGGAATACGTGTACGTATTTATTCTTGTATTGCATGATTTCCTTGCTTGATTTCCTCCCTGGGCTTGGTTTATTCTTGGTTTGGGTTGGCTTGGTTCGGTTTGGGATTGCTCTTGGTTCATCATGAACCAAGGGGTGAACCCCCTACCTACCACCACCACTACCATTTATTAACCCCTTCTCCTTTCTCTGTCTTCATTTATCATCTTCTCTACCATTACTTCCTTACCTACCAAAGAGAGGGAGAGAGAGGTCTAGGCAAGTGCAACTTGCTTCCACAAGAGAGCCCATTTTTATTGTTCCATTAGCTTCTCCTCATGTTTCTAAGACACATTAGAACTTGTCATTTTTCATTTTGAGGCTTTAATTTTTGTAGATCTAGAAATTAGTTATTTTTTGGATTTTGGTGGTTTAGATCTATTAAACTTCTTGATGGTTCCATGTTGTAGAGAATTTTATTCTACCCAATTTTGACCTTTGAAAAGTTGGATTTGGACTTATTTTGACCAAATTATGGACTTTTGAAGCTTTGGGTTCAACCATGGAGTTCTTGCTGATTTGGAGAAGACAGTGAGCAGTATGCGCGACTTTTTAGCTTGCGCCACTGAGCTGCGTGAGCTCTTTAGCGCAGCGCAGTCTGACTCATACGCTGCCTTGATGAGGAGTCGTATGGACCTCATACGCTGCCTTGATGAGGAGTCGTATGGACCTCATACGCTGCCTTGATGAGGAGTCGTATGGACCTCATACGCTGCCTTGAAGAGGAGTCGTATGGAGTCCATACGCTGCCTTTTGGAGACGTATGACTTGAGCGTAGCCTGACTTGAGCATAGCCTGACTTGAGCGTAGCCTGACTTGAGCGTAGCCTGACTTGAGCGTAGCCTGACTTGAGCGCATCCTGACTTGAGCGCAGCCTGACTTGAGCGTAGCCTGACTTGAGCGCAGCCTGACTTGAGCGCAGTCTGACTCAGGCGCAACCTGATGTTTAGGCACAACTAGACCTGACCCTACTTACCCTGGATCTTCTCTAAGCCCTGTATATTGATATTTTATTAGATATTTAACGTCCATTTTATATCCTTACGCCTTTTGTCCTGAACATGATAATCACGAATTTACTTGATATGTTTGGAATTGATAATTGAGCATGACGTGATAGTGACCCATAGTGGTGCACTCCTGACATAATAACCTGACATGACCTGATAGTGGCCCGTCGTGGCGCACTCCTGACAAGTACACTTGGCATGATAACCTGACATGACATGACCTATATAATTAATCTGGACACCGTGGGTGATTGTGTTTGTATAAATAAACCAGTCCTGTCTTGCATCATGTCTAGGACAGGGACTCCTGAGTACCACGGTCAGGAGTACCTACTAAAATGGACTAAGGCTAATAACTAGATTAATACATTAGTCATGACGAGATTTCCCAGCTACAGGCAATCCCGTTACCTGGGCACGCCTTGGGATCTGTAGCCTGCCGTCGAGTAGGGCACATTTCCAGCACACTGTTATGTGTTGCACCCTTCAAGCTACCTAAGGGTACATTCGTTTCCTGGACGATGTACCCACCTGAATTCAACTCTAATCTTTTAACCCGGGTAACCTGGATGGTCTACAAGGCTTGTGGCTGTGGAATAATCTTACTGCATCTTGTTAGTAATTAGGCTTGTGACAACCCTAGTTAGTTAAAGTATCAAGCCGTAATTCTTGCTTGGCCGTGAATTGATTGGACAGAGTCTAACCAGTCTAGTCTTGCCCTGATCCTGTTCCAGATTATTGAATGACCAGAATGCTTGTATTTATTTTACCGATAAATGGTGAGAATTCCAAGTTCTATTCAGACGAAGGGTTACAACCCCGGTCCTTGTTTGGTTTACGGGTTGTAACCTAGTTATCTGAATAGTTCCATGGTTATCTTGTCGTATATCATCCTGGTGTATTTTCTTTATTTCCAGTTCTTACTTTTATTTATATCTTGTGCTGATTGCTAGTTTTAGCTCTTAAGTGAAGCTTCCTTTGTGGCACTTGCTCTTTCTGGGGTCTGACCCAGCTGGTTTTGTGTGGCCAGATTTTGGAGCAGCTCCAGAGGATCTACCGACCTTCCTGCCATATGGTGAACACTAGAAGGAATCCCGGCAATGAGTGGGTTTTATTTTGCTCTCCCACTCCCTTGTAAAAATATTCTTTTGAGACGTTTAACCGACGAGCACCTGTTTAGCTCGATTGTACTTACTTACTGTCTGCCTACGGGCTGTAACATGATTAACAGATCCTAGGGTTGATCATGTATGACTAAACTCTTGCTAGTCCTGACATTTTGTAACGACTAGCTTCATGATCAACTGAATATGTAATGTTTGGGACGCCTTACTATTGTATATTTAATGATCATACATCTTGTGACTTTTACTTACTTGTTTGTGATTGAGACACTAGGCTTGTTCATGACCTTACGAGACTGTTGGCTTGTAGATAAACCCTCATGTATCTAGACAGCCGTGATCGTATAGCGAGATGGATTCCATTTCATATACGTAGCTGGCTATGTCGGCCCCCGCTCTCCAGTATTCTGGTTCTTGGGCGTGACATTTGTTTATTAGTTCTCTCTTCCTTTTCATGCTTATTTCTTACAGCGTTTCACGTATCTTATTCTATCGTATGCTTTATATTTCATGTCATGATATAAACTGCGTGAGATGTATTATTCTCGTTTCTGTCCTGATTGGAATGTTAAAAATATTACAAGTGATGAGGAGGAGTTCTGCCCTACCTATTATGGCACTAGCTTAGATGACACCGGTGACTTGGACCCTCAGGAGGATCCAACAATTGTTGAGGACTTGGCCATTGTTTAGTTTAGACTTCTAGACCAGTTTTATTGTTTAGATATTTGTCCTTGAGATGTACTTGAGTTATTTGGATTTTGATGTTATTTAATCCTCCAAACTTATTTTTCTTCAGTTGTAGTTTTCTGTTGAGATATTATCCATCTTTATTCCTTATTCTATCTTAGATTCTGTGATTGAGTTGTACATTTATATTGTCCTCCTTTTGGAAAAGTATATCATTGTACAGGTACAGTCGTATACCGCCGACACTGCGGCGTAGGCTGGACGTACCCACTTCTCGTGCCCTTATACTGGGTGCAGGTCGTGATACGTTTTTAGTGGTGGCCCATGCAAGTCTAGCCGAGAGTCGCAACTAGTAAAATTTTGTAGTGGTGCTCGAACTAGAGTATCACTACAGCCTGCACTAGGATATAGGATATAAGTTCAAGGTACTCAATCACATTAGAAAAAACTCTTATCTAATTGTTGCTGCTAATTGCCTTCTTTTGAAATAACTGTCCTCCTTAGATTATACCATTTTTCGCATTTGCTTTGTTTGATTCTGGTGCTTCCCATAGCTTTATGTCTGTATCATTTACTATTAGACACCATTTTTCTTCTAAATCATTGCCTAGTACTTACAAGATCACAACTGGTGGTGGAATCATCCTCGCAGTGATATTTACAAGAATAGGAGAGTAGTTTAGGAGGCCGAGAACTGGATGTGTGTCTGCTCGTAATGCCATTACCGAACTACGATATTATACTCGGGATGGACTAATTGAGCAGGCACCATGCCAGTATAGACTTTCGCAGTGGTAGAGTTCTTTTCAGAGTGCCATGAGAGCCAGAGTTTGAGTTCACCAGACGGAAGGCGGAGCAGAACAGCAAAGTTTTCTGCGGAGTTTCAGTAGAGCAGCAGAGCGTGCCATATCATTTATTAGCTGAGTTCATGGATGTATTTCCGGAGGAGTTGCCAGGGTTACCTTCGAACAGAGATGTGGAGTTATCTGTAGATTTGGTGCCTGGCACAGAGCCGATATCTCATCACATCTATAGAGTGAACAACAACGAGCTGGTGGAGTTAAAAAAGCAGGTAGATGAGTTACAGGACAAAGGTTTCATCCGATCGAGTTCTTCACTGTGGGGTGCACCAGTACTCTTTGTGCAGAAGAAGGATGGGTCGGTACAGATGTGTATCGACTACAGGGCTCTTATCAACCTCACGATCAAGAACAAGTACCCGCTGCCGAGGATCGATGATCTATTCGATCAGTTGAGCGGAGCGAAGTTATTTTCAAAAATTGATCTGAGGTCAGGTTACCATCAAGTGAAGGTGAAGAAGGAAAACATTCCGAAGACAGCATTCAGGACACGGTATAGCCAGTTTGAGTTCATGGTGATGTCGTTTGGGTTAACTAACGCCCCAGTGGTGTTCATGAACCTGATGAACAAAGTGTTCCACCAATACTTAGACAAGTTCGTGGTGGTGTTCATCGACGACATCTTGGTGTACTCGAAGACTCCGGAGGAGCACGAGGAGCATTTGAGAGTGGTTCTGGAGACTCTCAGGAAGGAGAAGCTTTATGGAAACTCTCGAAGTGTAAGTTCTTCCTGGATTGAGTTGATTTCCTAGGTCATGTTGTGACCGGGGATGGGATCTCAGTCGACTCAAAGAAGATCAGAGCAGTTGAGGCGTGAACCGCTCCAAGTTCGGTTATAGAGATAAGGAGTTTCCTGGGATTGGCAGGCTACTAAAGGAGGTTTATGCAGGATTTCTCCTGGGTTACAGAGCCGTTGACTAGGTTGACCTGAAAGGACGCAAATTTTATCTAGTCAGACGAGTATCAGGTCGCCTTTGATGAGTTGAAGAAGCGGCTGACGACAGTCCCGATTCTGATATTGCCATCAGGATTAGGCGGGTTCACTATCTACAGTGACGCCTTTGGGAAGGGTCAATATTGTGTCTTGTAGCAGCATGGGAAGGTGATTGCCTATGCATCTAGGCAATTACGTCTGCACAAGAAGAACTACCCTACCCATGACATGGAGTTGGTGGTAGTTATTTTACTCTTAAGTTATGGAAGCACTTTCTATACAGAGAGCGTGTGGAGATCTTTACAGACCACAAGAGCTTGAAGTTTGTGTTTACACAGAAAGAGCTCAACATGAGACAGAGGAGATGGTGGGAGTTGATGAAGGACTTTGACATTTTGTGACAGTATCATCTAGGAAAGACCAACGTGATTGCTGATGCCTTGAGTAGGTATCCGGTAGCTATGTGTTTGATGATGGAACTTCACTTGTTAGCAGATCAGGAGAGCCTGGGGATCGAGGTGATAGTGCCGGTAGTTGAGATATAGATGTGGGGACTACGGATTCAGTCAGACTTGATGGAGAGGGTCAAGTCGACTCAGTTTGACGATGATGCTCTACAGTGTATCCGAGAGCAGGTTCGAACAGGACATGCGGATGAGTTCATCATTGTAGAGGATGGCGCATTGAGGCACGGTTCCAGACTGTGTGTGCCTAGTGGAGACCTTCGGAAGTAGGTTATGTAGGAGGCCCACCGTTCTCAGTACTCTATGAATCCAGGTGCCAACAATATGTATAGGGATCTGAAGGAGCATGTATGGTGGTATGGGATAAAGCGGAAGGTAGCACGCTTCGTAGCCAGATGTTTAGTCTGTCAGTAGGTTAAGGCAGAGGTAGAGGCCAGGAGGACTGTTACAGCCATTGCCCATTCCGTAGTGGAAGTGGGAGCACATTACGATAGACTTTATTTCAGGATTGCTACGTACACCACGAGAGAAAGACGCGATTTGGGTCATCGTAGACAGGTTGACCAAATCAGCCCATTTCTTACCATTCAAAGTAGGTTTGTCTACAGAGAAGCTAACAGAGATGTACGTGCGTCAGATTGTCAGACTTTATGGAGTTTTGGTAAGCATTTTCTCAGATCGATATATTCGCTTCACTTCTCATTTCTGGCAGAGTCTACATACTAGTTTGGGCACTCAGTTCAAGTTTAGTACTGCATACCACCCTCAGACGGACAGACAGTCAGAGAGGACTATTCAGACCCTCAAAGACATGTTACGGACTTGTGTCCTGGATTTTGGAGGTTCCTGAGAGGATCATTTGTACTTAGTGGAGTTTGTATACAACAACAGTTTCCAGGCCAGCATTGAGATGTCACCATTTGAGGCGTTGTACGGGCGTAGATGTCGTACTCCCTTGTCTTCGGATGACGTTGGAGAGCGAGGGTTATTGGGACCTGAGATGGTTGTTGACACAGCTGAGAAGGTGAATCTCATCAGAGATCGACTTCACGTGGCACAGGACAAATAGAGACATTAGGCCGATAGCCACCGAAGACCTTTAGAGTTTGAGGTACAATTTAGACTTAGGATTAGAATTTTGTTTGTTTGTGATTTTGTTTGATCATGTGATTGTTATAGCTAAGTTTAAGACCATGTTGTGCTAGGTTGGAGATCTGGTGTTCGTGAGGATATCTTCAACTCGAGGCACTATTCGCTTTGGCGGAGGTGGAAAGCTTAGCCCACGCTTCATCGGACCTTTCTTTATCAGCGGAAGAGTCGGTGACATGTCTTACAGACTGGACTTGCCACCTGCATTAGAGGGAGCCCACAACGTATTTCATGTGTCGCAGTTGAGACGGTATGTGGCAGATCCCTGCCATGTACTGGATCATTCCGAGATCGAGGTGGGCCATACTCTTAGTTATCCAGAACAGCCGGTGGAGATTCTAGATCGACGGAAGAAGGTATTGAGGAACCAGACGATACCCTTGGTTCGCGTAGCATGGAGGCATCACTCTCTAGGTGAGTCTACCTGGGAGAGGGAGGATGAGATGTGCGAGCAATACCCTTATCTTTTTCAGTCTTGAGGTATGATCTTTCCATCCTTCTCATCTGTTCAGTTTTATCCTTAATTTCGAGGACGAAATTATTTTAAGGAGGGTAGATTTGTTACTCCCACTTTTCTAATTAGGGGTATTTTAGTAATTGTGTGAAATTTGAATTTTTATTATTAAATAGATTGGTGTGTGGCTTTGATTGGTGTTTTTTGTTGTAGAAAATGGTTTAACCTTAGCCAACATTGATTAGAAGACTAACCATGTGATTAGAATCCTTTTTATCAAATTAGATTTTAAATTAGAGCTTTAGTCCATATTAGGAAGCAATTAAATCATTTTTTGGCTATTTTTACATGTGGCTTTTTGGCCTTTTTGCTAATGGACTTTATATGACTTTTAATTGCATAGTGGCCCATAGCAAACCCTAATCTAATCCTAGCCATGCCCTATGGCCGGCCAAACAGCAACCCCCTTTATATTGTGAGAAAACTTGTAGCCGTCAAGTTTCACAAACCCTAAATTTCTCCCTTCTCCTCCAAAAGTCAACTTTTCTCAATTCTCATCCAAATCCTTCCAAACAAAGTTCATTACGGTCGTTAGGAGGAAAGGAATCTACTGGAGACTTTCCAACAAGGAAACTGAGGCGTTGGACCGAAGGAAATCGACATCAACGCATTTGGAGGCTCGTTTCATTGAGATATTGACTCTTAATAGGTAACCCCTCTAAACACATGTAAATTCCGATTTTTCCTTGTAGATGCACCTGTGCATGTAGTTTGGTAGGATTTTGTAGCCGTTTGATAGGCGTATCGAACGCGTGTCGGTATATTAGGACACGTGTTCGACGAAATGCCGCTTAGCATTGAAAGTTCATATTTTTCGATTTCGTTTTCACGAATTTGTTGTTGTGTATATTTTAAACAAATTTCGTGAAGACAGATCTCGATTTGACATGTTTTCGGTGTCCAAATCGGACATGGACATGCGTGCACGAGGCCCGTGCACAGCCCCGTGCGTGTCCTGCTGTTCGAGTGTCATAACTCGATGCACAGGACACAGTTTTGCGTGAAATTTCATGAACACGTGGGGGCAACCTTTGCCCATGTGATCCTAAAATTTTACGACATTTCGTGAAGTGTGCGAGGAGAAATCGGGGCCACACGGACCAGGGCCTATCGTGCACGCGCGTGTAGGCCGGCTCGGATACACGTGCGATTCTTAAATATGTAGACACGTGATCATGTGGCAGGGTGTTGGACACCTAGACCTATGCTAGGTCGACCCTCGTGCATGATCACGAGACACGACGTGGCCTTTGTCGAGTTCTAGATCGATGTGCACGTCCCCACGATGACTGCACTACACGCGTGACCCAGTGCTGATATGCACTTCGTGGACACAATCTGGACACGAACATGACTCGAATTGGATATGACCATGTCACAAACGTATGTATCTTCGTGTTTGCCAAGTTTCGCGAGTTCTAGTTGTGTATTTTGCGTGTTGGGTGTCGAGTTGGTTTGGGTATTTATGTTGGGTATGTTTGTGAAGTGATTTTTTGTTGAAATCGAGATTTCCTAGTTGAACTCAGATTTCTGGGTTAGAGCTGAGGTTTAGCATAGATTCAGATTGATATCTATAGTTAGACCATGTTTACTATATATATATATATATATATATTTTATATATATATATATATATATATATATATATATATATATATATATATGAACAAAGAGGAAAATATATATATTAGTTAGACCATGTTTACTTTCACCTATATGTAATCTATGAGTTATATATATATTTTCCTCTTTGTTCATATATATATATATATATATATATATATATATATATATATATATATATATATATAAAATATATATATATATATATATATATATATATATATATATATATATATATATATATATATATATTTTCCTCTTTGTTCATATATATATATATATATATATATATATATATATATATATATTTTTTTTTTTTTTTTTTTGCATATAGCTATAGGCCTATATATGTATTTAGTTTAGATTTCTGAGTTTAAAGTTAGTTTTGGTTAGAATCTGATTTCAATTTTGTGGTTAGACTATATTTACATTCATTTGTATATAATTTATATGATATATATACTTTCCCTTTTGTATATATATATATATAAATAATATATATATATATAATATATATATATATATATATATATATATATATATATATATATATATATATATATATATATATATATATATATATTTTTGGAGAAATCGTTACCTTTATTGATAAAGAGGGTAATGAGTACATCCGACCTCATGGTAACAAGTAATAAAAAAGAGACTGAATAAAAACACTACACTAAAGCCCAATGAGGGAAAGACGGAAAATGGCGACAGCCCGAAAGCGACTTCCGAAACTGTCTCTTCACCTCCCGAACCAAGAAGTCCGCTCCAGCACCACGTCCCTCATACCGATGCTTATTCATGTTCTTCCAAAGCACCCAAATAATCGCACCCGCCAATGATCTCCGATGGTGACTGCCCGGACCCCGACACCACCTTTGAAGAAATATCAGAAAGTCACTATGCATCCGTGCCTTGAAGAACCTCCGGAAAGCAGACCAAACCATCCTAGCAAGATCCCCGTGGAAAAATATATGCTGAAGGTTCTCCCCATGACCAACCTGACAGCAATGACACATGGAAACCAACTGGAAGGCAATCTTCTGAAGGATGTCATCAGTAGGAAGCCGGTTATGACAAACCCGCCACATCAGAATGCTCCACTTCGCCGGAATACATTTGCCCCAAATATTAGAGAAGAGTGAGGATGCAGGGTAAGTAGTCCGACAACATCTCCAAGCCGCAGCCAGCGTGAAAGGACCTTTCCGCTCCCCCCAAGCCAGAGAATCAGGAGCCGAAGTACAAAAGAGATTCGCCTCTCTGAGCCGCCCCGCTGTCTCAACTCCAAACTGATCCGAGAACAAAGACAGATCCCAACCAGAGGCTGTCCAAAAGGAACTAATAGCCGGACCACCATTATCAGAATTCCTCGCCCTCAAATCTCTGATCTTTCTTCCCCTATCCGAAAGAACCCGAACAATCACAGTACGAGGGGGAATAACCACCCTTCTTCCGGCCAATCTAGCCGACCTCCGAAGCTCCCCAGTGCCCAAACCGACATCAGGAGACTCCCTCACCTGTGTACGGTTCCGCCCCCGAGTCCGTCTCCCCGTGCCGCGCCTGGTCCCAGAAGTCACTCCCACCGCCGGTGGAATAGCAACACTATCCAAACGAGGCCCCCCCGGAATCCAAGCCTTACACCTCGCTGAGCTCCCACCACACCCAAGTCTAAGCGAGATAAATGGTTCCGCCAATTTCCTCCCCCGCAAAATCCGTCGCCATATATGGCAGCACTTAGAAGTCATAAACGCATCACAAGGATGACGCTTACGAAAATACTTTGATTTAAGAAGCTCCACCCATAGGCCCTTCCCATGCCTCAACTTCCACCACAACTTCATAGAAAAAGCATCCATAATATCATTCAGGCACTTGACCCCGAGGCCTCCTTCGGACTTAGTCCGAGTAACGAACCGCCATGCCAACCAACTCCTCTTAGCCACCCCATCCTTGCTGCCCCAGAAGAAAGCCGCAAACATCCTCTCAATCGTCCTGAGAACGGTCCGGGGGGGACAACAAGCAGCCAATGTGTACATAGGGATAGAAGAGAGCACATTCTTAATAAGAACCAACTTACCCCCAGGAGAAAGAATCTTGTTCTGCCAACCCATAAGCTTCGAACGGATTTTATCCAGAAAATATGTAAACATCCCCGCATTCCTTCTTCCGCAAGATAACGGGCACCCCAAATAAGAGAATGGCAAGGTACCGGTACTAAATCCGAAGAGAGAAGAAATAGTCCGGGCACGTACCATACCCAAAGGTGTCGCAGTATAAAAGGCAGATTTAGAATAATTGATCTTCTGTCCAGAAACAGCCTCATACCTGCGCAGAACTTGCTGGAGAGAACGTAATCCAGTAATATCCCCCGAAGTAAATATAAGAACATCATCCGCATAAGCCAAGTGCGAGATACGCGGTCCCCCAATCGGAGTATGGAATGAAGATCTCCTATTGGAATCTTGAAGAAGCTTGAGGTTCCGAGAAAGTACCTCCGCAGCAATAATGAAGAGAGCCGGGGATAAAGGATCCTCCTGCCGGATCCCTCTAGACGCCGAGAAGAAATCTGTAGGAGCACCATTGAGCAGAACCGCATACCGTGTATCCGCCAGCAGACGATAAATAAGATCACAGAAGACCTCATTGAAACCAAATCTCCGGAGGACCCTCAGGAGGAAATGCCAGTTAACTCTGTCATAGGCCTTCTGCATGTCCAGCTTAATAGCAACATTGCCTCCATGGTTAGGCTCCTTCATCGACGCCACCATATCCTGGGCAATAATGATGTTGTCCACAATCTCTCTCCCCTGAACAAAAGCACTCTGCTCCG
Organism: Iris pallida; assembly: GCA_029216955.1. Lineage (NCBI taxonomy): Eukaryota > Viridiplantae > Streptophyta > Magnoliopsida > Asparagales > Iridaceae > Iris > Iris pallida. Next base: position 913,914 of record JANAVB010044018.1, on the reverse strand, counting down.
GGGAAATAATTTTGGGGAGGTAAGCCCGCAACCTGCATGCAATTATTTTGGAAATAATTTTATTACAAAAATTGCAAAGGCTAATAGGGCGGAAATCAGAAAGGTTCCTCGGGTGCTCGACTTTAGGGATAAGAAATAAGAAGGTATCCGCGACGGACACCGGAAGACGTGCACCCAAGAAAAACGAACCAACGGCTTCCTCCACATCATCAGCAATAATGTCCCAATAAACTGAGAAGAATCTCCCAGAAAAGCCATCCGGTCCGGCTCCACTAGCCGGGTCCATCCCCCGCACAATCTCCAACAGCTCCGCTCTGTCAGGTCTGCGAACAAGATCAGAATTATCCTCCGTAGAAATGATGCTAGGGATGACATCGAGGAAAGCGTCCTCATCAGAAATAGGCTCAGCTCTAAAGAGCTTCGAGAAGAATAGAGAAGCCTCCGTCGCAACCTCCTCGGAAGACCCAGTTTCTGATCCATCAGCTCGAATAATCTTCTGAATACCCGCTTTTCTATGCCTACTCCTGGTGCACTCATGGAAAAACCGAGTATTCTTATCTCCTTCCAGATCCCATTTTAATCTGGCTTTTTGTTTCCAGAAAGACTCCTCAACCTGTTCCTTTTGCTTCAATCTGGCAACGGCCTCCAACCAGGAAGCCCTCCCCCTCTCCGAAGGATGAAGCTCATAATCCTGCTCCGCCGCCAAGGCATCGCCCTCGGCCCGACGAACCTCCTGAAAAACATCTCCGAAAGTATCTCTGCTCCATCCAGCCAGCACATGCCCCGTCGTCCTCAAGCGCATGCCCAATCGCTCAAGCGCATCATAATGCCAACATGAATTCCATGCCCGAGCCACAATCTGAAGAAAATTCGGATGAGAAGTCCAGAAGTCAAGGAAACGAAAACCTCTGCGCAAAAAGGTAGAAGATTGCTGGCAGGAAATCAAGAGAGGAGAATGATCAGACTCTGCCCGATTCAGATGCTCGCAAGAGACCTTAACACCATCCAACCAACTACCCGTCACGAGTAGCCGATCGAGACGGGAACCCTGCCGATCAAGCCCCGTCTGCTCGTTCACCCAAGTATAAATGCTGCCTCTGAAACCAGCACCGGATAACCCGGCAGCCAACTGGAAATCTAAGAAGTCCGCAATGGCCCTCGTGTCAGGAGGTCGCCCTCCAAATTTCTCATCCGTAGAAGCAATGATATTGAAATCCCTGCCCACCGCCCAGGGCAAAGCAATGTCCCTGGCTTGGACGTCCAGAAGGTGCCTCCACATACTCCTCCTCCCCTGTCGTGTCCCGGCACCATGAACAATCGACAGCCGCACCGGAACTGAAAAGCAACTCAAAGAAAGCTGCACCGTAATAGCCTGGTCAAAGGAGTCAATACAATTGATCCCAAGACCTGACTTACAAAAAATCTAAATATTGCCCTTATCATTGCAAAAGCTATCATCAAAACCCAACCTCATACGATAAGAAAGAAGCTTAGAGGATATCACCTTGGGTTCAATAATGGCAAGAACCTGAATAGAGTTGGACCTACACAAGGACCTGAGACGGGATAAATTAGCTCTGTTCGCCGTCCCCCGAACATTCCAAATGAGGAATTTAACCATGGACCCTCTGGGGGTCCCGCCTAACCCGGGAAGCATGTGATCGGAGAAGTCTATCTGACTGAGGTGCCATCAACTTCCTCCGCCTTCCAGCCACCTTCTTGAAAGGGACCATCTGCCAGTCTTCTTCCCGTCCCTCGGAGAGTGAGGAGGAGGGTCTACCCGCGGGCAGAGGGGCCATATCAACACCCGGAGCAAGATCATCTCCCAGACAGATGGAGGGCCATGACCAGCCTCCTCCCACACCACCAAGCTACGATCTTCGATGTCAGAATCAGCCACTATAATCCCCTGTCCCAGCTGGCTATGAATAATAATAGGAAGATCCGATAAATTAATAGAGCCAATACATCGCTCAGGGCCCACCTGTCCATCCAGGCAAGATCCTGGAGCGCTGCGACCCATCATCATGGGCCGTCCGATATCCGACCAAATAGCCATCTGGCCCGAAGATGACTCCCCCACGTGCCAGGATGGCGGAACGGAAATCGTGCGATAATCATCTCTTCCACGCAATCTGGGCTGCGTGGTCCCCGGGCTAACTTCACGCCCCTCAACGCGCCTCCATTCCTGCCGTATCCCCTTCCCTCTCTCACGCCGCGACCGTCTCCTCCGACGTCCCCTGCTAGAACCATGGCCCCTCATCATGTCGTCCGCCTCACGCACAACGCCTGGAGAACGGCCGTCGGGGATAGTCGGACTATCAACAACTCCCTCAGAGGAAGGCTCCACTCGAGAACGTCCGTAAGCACTCTCAACGTGACCATGATGGCCACATAAAACACAATAGAGAGGGCTCCGCTCATAAACAACTGGTTGCGAGCGAACACCATCAGGCAGTTGGAAGAACACCTCATGTTGAAGTGGTTTGCTGACGTCCACTTCAACCAAAACCCTGGCTACCCCCGGCCGAGTAAAGGACGTCGTAGCCCGATCAGTGCTGAGCGGAGTGCCGAGAGCAGAAGCGATGGAGATAACCGCATTGGTATCAAACATGCAGTGGGGAAGCCCGGGAAAGGCCACCCAGATAGGAACCCGGGGGTCCTCTCTCAACGGCAAAAAATCTACCGACGACCTGAAGATCATCATCGGAACACGCCCCACGAACCAACAGTCCTTGGACCGTAGCCGGAGGAAATCACTCTCGATATGAGGTCGAATCAGAACGTGACGATCATCAATAGCCTTCACACCTATCAACCCCCTGAAACCCCGCGAATTGAAGGCCTTTCTAATAGCCTCAACCGGAAGTCTCCGCCGTGCAAACTTGCCAATAAGGTCAAGTCCACACGGCGCTGTGAGGGCCTCCATATCTGACTGAGAGAACACAACCACCTTCCGTCCCTCAGAAACAATAGCAGGACAGAAATCTACCCTCGGTGAGGCATCCGTCGAAATCGACGCAGATCCACCCACCACCGAGGCGAAAGTCCGCGCCGTGCCACCCGGCCCTCCTCTTGCCACCTTCAATGTAGCCCCCGCCTCTGCCGGAGGATTACCCGGAAGGCCGGAACACCCCACTGGGCCCACACGTAGAATGCCTTCAGCAGGTCGGGCACTCCTGCCCAGGTGGCCGTGAGCCACCGGCGAAGAAGCTGGGCCGGTTACTCCCGTCGAATCCCCGACTACAACAACCGGCTGATCCCTGCTCCGGCCAAGGAGGCCGGAGGCCGCCGCCAGCGAAGCATGGGGAGGGGTGGAAGTCTCCGCCACCGAGACTGCATCGTCGGCCTGTGCAGCGCCCACAGCCGGTGGGGCGGAGATTCCAGGCGGTGCCACGCCGACCGAAGTCGCCAGCACGTCGCCCCCATGGACGGGGGCCCCTGCTAGAAGCCGACCGGGATGGCCAAGGGCCCCCGCCGGCGAGCCATCCGGGGGGGCGGAGCCTCCCGCCGAGCCGAGCATAAGGAAAGCAATCGCCTGCTCCGAGAAACTCGCGTGACCTAATCGCGTGGATATATCATATATATATATATATATATATATATATATATATATATATATATATATATATATACATACTAGTCATAACCCGTGCCCATAGGGCATGGTTCATTTAAGGTATTCCCCCTCAAAATCTTGGACCCCCAATTTTAAACGAACAATAATAATTATGAGGCACCCATCAAAATATTAAATCCCAACCATTGATGGATGTGAATTTTCTTTGGATTCCCCATAAAACCCCACTCTCAATAATGCTCATCCACAACCATTATGAGTGCAAACCCCACTCTTTGGATTTTCCATAAAATTCCACTCTCAATAATGCTCATTTCCCATAAAACCCCACTCTCAATAATGCTCATCCACAACCATTATGAGTGCAAACCCCACTCTTTGGATTCCCCATAAAATCTCACAACCGTTGATTCACCAAGATTAAATCCCAACCACTCTTTATCTTGGCACAGTCAGCCCTAGGATTCAAAAACCTTTGCATTTTGTATAAAAGATATATATTTATATATATATATATATATATATATATATTTTTTATTTTTTATTTTATATATATATATATTGGCTTATGATTGTTTTTGGTTCCTGTTGAGTTTGGGACTACTTTGGGGCAGTCTCGACAGCCCCTTACTACACACAGCTATATATATATATCCTCTTTACTTTCAAATAGGTATTTGTATATATATATGTATAGTATATATATAATGTTATGATAAGGTTGCTCTCATATTTTTAGCTTAACAGCAGCCTGTACCAGCAGCCCATACTCATCCCTAACACAACACACACTCTTTCCCTTTTCCTTTATATACTCATGGGTTTGTGAATATATATATATATATATATATATATATATATATATATTAGGCAAAGGAACTTTTATTGATGTATCAGGCGCAAAATGCCGAAGCCTATACAAGTAAGCACGCCAAGCGCAAAAAGGCAACAAGAAGCAAAAGAGGCCGAAGCTGACGACGAAGACGGGCCGGGGCCGCGGTTAGCACCATGACAACCAAAACCCAGCTGGCGAGTGAGTGTAGTGCCTCCCAATTTTTAGGATTTGTCGGATAGTTTCCCTGATCACTTGACCGGGGTTGTATGTACGGCCTTTGTACCTATATTTGTTCCAGTTCTTCCAGAGGACCTAGATACTAGCGCCGACGACGATCTGGTGGCCGTACGAGTCACTCTAGCAGGCCAAGAGATCGTTGAAGCCCCCGGTTCGATGTACCTTCCCGCAACTGTAGGAGAGGCTGCTTCATAACTGAGTGGCAAGGTTCCCGGTAAGCAAGATGTGCTCAGAAGTTTCAGATTGGTACGCGGTACAACAATGACATTTGGAGGCAAGGTTAAAGCCGATGGTGGAGAGGGCATCGTCGATGGGGAGCTTCCGTCGGTGAGCTCTCCAGATCAGAAATGACCATTTGTTGGGGAGGCAGGAGTTCCAAAAAGGGGCGATCAACAACATCGGCACGCCGATGCCGCGCACCACGATCTTGGCGGAGGCCAATGTGAAAGTACCTTCGGTAGAGGGGTTCTACCTCAAGGTATCTGGGGAATCGATAAGCTTAACTTCCACGGCGACCGGGTGGGCCATCGCTTCCGGGCCCAGCCAAATGCTGGTCCTATCCCACCTTTATTCCGAGGTTTCATCCCATAAATCGTAGATCGTGCAGTTTGGGGGTACGGACGAGGACACATGATAGACCTCATTATCGAGCCATCGTTCGTGGCGCCGCGACGAGTTGACGTTAACAAGCTTCAGGCAGATTAGGGGCTCGGCGAGGTATCTGTCGTAGAGGATGCAGCGCCAGGATGCTGAGGATCGATTGTTAGCGACGGCCATCGCGGGGTGAGAGTGCTGGAAGTATCTAGCTCTCATGAACCGAGTCCAGATGGAGTCATCAGATCGAAGCTTCCACCATAATTTCATGGCGCAGGCGTCCACGATGTGTGATAATTTATTGAAGCCAAGGCCACCTGTGTCGGTAGGTTTGGCCATCGAGTCCCAGCAGGCCCAGTGATGCTTGTTCCTGCCGTCGAGGTGCCCCAAAAAGAAGTTGGTGAATATGGACTCTAGGGAGGCGAGGATCTTCTTGGGAGGGGAGCAAACGGCCAGGGTGTAGATGGGGATGGAAGATAGGACGTGCTTTATGAGGATCATCTTCTCGCCCGGGAAAAGGGTCGCATTGTGCCACCCCTCGATCTTTTTTCTGGTTTTGTTCACAAGTCCGTCGAAGATACCCGAATTGGATCTACCGTAAACCAGCTGACACCCCAGGTAATAGAACAGAGGGTATGCGATGGAGAATGAGGTCAAATTTGCTAGAATAGCCGAGTGGTTCCTGTCGGCATTGTGGTGGGTATAGATGACACTTTGTTCAGTGTTCACTCGTTGGTCGGAGCAATTGGTATATTTCTATAGTGTCTTGCTGACCACCTCCATCGACCTAATGTCGCCGTAGGAGAAGATGAGGATGTTGTTGGTGTAGGCCAGGTGGGTGATTAAAGGGCATCATATGGTGGTATGAAAATGGTAGAATCTGGGGGTGTTAGCCAGGCTGTTTAGGTTTCTGATGAGGGCCTCGGTGGCGAAGATGAAGATGGTGGAGGATAGAGGGTCCCCCTATCGCACTCCGCAGGTCGATTTGAAGAAGCCGTCGGCTTGTCCGTTGATGACAGTAGAGAACCAGGAATTGCTTATGGATCTGAAGATGATGTCGATCCAACTTTCAGAGAATTCGAACGCCCTGAACACCCAAATCATGAATTGCCAGTCTAGGCGATCATACGCCTTCTCCATGACGAGTTTGATGGCGACGTTTTCCCCTGGATGGGAATTTCATGCAGGTGATCATTTCCTGAGCGAGCAGGATATTATCGGTGATGTTCCACCCGGGGACGAAGCCGTTTTGTTTTTCAGAGATTATTTGGGAAGGAGATGGGACATGCGGTTAGCGAGGATCTTGGAGATAATTTTGTTAGTGAAGGTGCATAAGTTGATCGGCATGGAGTCCCTGAAGGTCTCCGGGTTGTCTCTTTTAGGAATTAGGATAAGGTTGGCATGAGAGATGGATTTAGGGTAGCTAGAACCTTGGAGGAATGCGACGGCGGCCTCGTGGAAGTCGACTTCGATGATATACCAACAAAAGCGAAAGAACACACCAAAAAGGCCGTCGGGTCCGGGGGCGCTGTGTTCGTCGAGTGCCCAAACTGCTGACTTGACTTCCTCCGCTGACGGGGGGGGTTAGGTGGTGCAAGTTCTCCTACTCGCTGATCAGATTGGGAACTTCAGCTAAGAAAGCCTCATCTTTAATGATGGCACCTTTGGAGAGTAATTCGGTATAGAAGTTGGCGGCTGCCACTTGAATGGACCGCTGGTCTTTGAGAAGGTTACTGTTGTCGTCGGAGATTTGGTGCAGGTTAAATTGATGTCTACGTCCTTTGACGCAGGCGTAAAAGAAAGTGAAATTTCTGTCTCCTTCGGAATCCCAGGTTAATCTGGCTTTCTTCTTCCAGAATTTCGTCTCGATTTTCAGTCGAGACTTGAGGAGTGCTTGGGTGAGATTGAGGGCGGCGCGCGCCTCCGAGGACCTGTTAGTGGCGTATCGGATCTCAGTTCGAGTGACGTCGTCCTTCGCCGACTTAATCTCTTGGAAGATGTTGCCAAAAGCGAGTTTGCTCCAAGAAGACAGGGCACCCCTGGCTGTCTTGATTTTTGCGGCCACTCGAATAAGGGGGTCAGGGTGGCTGGTCGAGTTCCGAGCGGAGGTCACGATGTTCTTGAATTGAGGATAGTGTATCCAGAAGCCCAGAAATCTGAAAGGTTTCTTAATCAGGTTGGAGTTGTTGCTGATCTTGATAAGGAGAGGAGAATGACCCGATTCGGTGGTGTTGAGGTAGGAGAGGTTGGTGATGAGCTCCATGTCGAACCAACGATTGTCGACCAAGGCTTGATCTATGCGGGAGTATTGCCTTCTAGCACCTTCCTATATCTTACACCAGGTGAAGGCGTTGCTGGCGAAGGGGAGGGGGGATAAGTGGGCATTGAAGATGAAGGTGTTGTAGTCGTTCATGGCCGGCTAGGGGGAAGGGCGCCCCAGATTTCTCTGCTCGGTATGAGATCGTATTGAAGTCACCGATGCAGATCCACGAGAGGTTGGAGAGGGAGAGGTGGGTGTTCAACAGGGAGTCCCATAGCTGCTTGCGTTCGACGATGTCACAGCTGCCATGGACTGCAGAGAGGAGGGAGCGGGAAGTGAGAGTGGGGTGCTCCACCCAGTAGGAGAGAGCCTGGTTGGAGTTCAGGGCGGAACCAAAGGAGCAATCAACGGCGAAGAGGATCCAGATGTCGTGGCACCCGACGATGACGTGCGGGAATTCGAGTTGGAGTTGGATGGATTTGAGTTTCCTATGGAGGATTTTAGGTTCGATGATGACTAAGATATCGATCCGGTGGATTTTTTTGAGGCTAATTATTCTCCTCAAGGTGGGCTTATTGGCCAATCCTCTAACATTCCACGAAAGGATGTTAAGCATTGGAAGGGATGCAGGAGGGGTTGTGGTTGAGCTTTGTGGCTGACCGTGTGGACATTATCGTTGGCTCTAGAGATTTCTTTTTCTTTTTCTTGGTGTAGGGGACTTTGGGTGCTCTCGGGTACGTGGCAGAGGGATCCGCTTCTCCGGGTGTTCCCTGGGTGGAGCTGTCTGTGCTCTCCTCTAAAGGGGATGCTAGCACAGGCTCTATCTCGGCCAGCACGAAGAGGGGGTTGTTGGGGTCTAGTAATCCGGCTGCCTTTGCGAGCTGGAGTCTGGCCACGAAGACGAGGCCGAAGGAGGTCAGGGCGAGTTTGGGGTCGCTTCCGGGGGGTGTGGTGGATTCTGCAGTAGCAGGTATAGAAGGGTGGGGGCTCGACGCATCCAGTTTCTCTCCCTTATTGCTTAAGGAGACGACGCAGATCGGTTGGACGATGGTAATCCCTTCACTCTAGTCTTGGTGATGGTTCTCTATGACGGCGTCCTGGAGGGGGAGGTGGGGATATCGAACCGATTAAGGAGGAAGGTGTCCGGTGTCTCGTCAACGTCTAAAGGGGTTGAGGTGAGGATATCGAATCGGTTGTTGAGGGTGATGTTCGTTGGCTCGCCTGTAACGGTATCTAACGTCGACGGAGGAGGGAGATCGGGGACTAGGAGATCCGTTGCTGTCAGCGAAGTGGGCGTGGGAGTTGGGTAGGGGAGAAGCGGGGCAGAGGGAATGGGTTGGGTTCCTTCCAGGGTTGTGACTTCAGCGGGGCTTTCTTCTTGAGCTCCGGGTGGGCCTTGAAACAGAACATAGTGGGGTGGCCTCTGATTTGGCAGTGCTTGCAGAAAATAATATTGTTTTCATATTTAAGCTTCTGAACGTGTGTCAGTCCCCCAAGCTCGATCTGAATCGTCAAGGGCGGGTCGGAAGAAATTTCAATTTCTACGTATATCTTCGCGTAATTGGCTTTGGAGAGCTTACGAGTTTCATCAGCGATGGCCACCAGGGTCCTGAAGGACCCGGCTATTCTCTTCAGTGCTGCTGGGGCAAAGCAAACGAGAGAAAGGTTCGGGAGTGTGATCCACATCGAGACGATCGTCGAGACAACTTTGGGGTTAAAGTTGGAGGACCATTTGGCAATCATGACGCATAGGGATCAAATGCTGGAGGTGCCTTTGGCCCAAACTAATGAGTAGTCGGGATCGGAGGAGTGGTGGAGGAGCAGGTGTTTGGGATCCAGCGGGGCGACCATGTAGGCGGAGGCGAGGCCCCAGCCCGCAATTGCTTCACGTGCTTTAGAAAGTTTTGAGCACCCGGATAGGAATTTTAGCACAAAAGTCTTCGCGAAGCTATTGGAAAGAGATAAAATCTTGGAGGGAAAGAATAGCAGCGGATAGATTCTCCTTATGTGGTGCTAGGGAACGCGATCTCCGGTAGCTCGGGGTCCTTAGGAAAGGAGGAATGGTGATGTGCGGTCCGGTCGCAGGATTTTGGCGTAGGAGGGGGTTGAAGAACTATATTACGATGGGGGAGGAGGGGAGGGGGAGGCTGCCCGGGAGGGGGAAGGCACGGTGCAACGAGTGGGGTCCTCCGGGAAGAGGGCGACGAGCATCGCCCCCTACGAGATCGAAGATCTGCTGAGGGATGGGCGCATGGCCTCCGGAAGCAGGCACATGTGGAGCTGAGGAGATGGGGACGCATGCGCCCGGAGCCAAGGGTCGGAGGGATCCTGTACGCCCAAGAAGGAGGGCGCATGAACGCTGCCCTTCTTTGTTGGTATGGGCGCATATCCTTACCATGAGGGAGTGGGCGCAGATCTGCTGCGAAAGGGGGCGGAGGAAGGCGCATAAGGCGCTCGACAGTCCGAAATTAAGGGCGCCTAACCGAAGACGGGCGAGGTAGGTGCATAGGCTCCACCCTACAGGCGAGTGGGTGCATACCCGTCCCTCCTAGATGAGGACGCATGGCTGCCTCAGGATATAGACGGCGCAGGAAGATTCGAATTCAAAAAGTTTGAATTCAAAAAGGATAGACGGGAAGGCTCTGGCCTCGAGGCGGCCAGCAAGGTAGCAGCAGGTCCCTCCAAGCTGGACGGAAGGGGGGCATCGCGTGTCTACGCCGTTGTCGGCGGCCAATTGAGGGGGAGGGGGTACACCGTCATGGCCGATGGTCTCCAGAGGTCAACGAAAGGGGGAGCAATTCCGGGGACGGGCAGAACACCTTCTAGGCCGACGGTCACCGGTGGGCGATGGAGGGGGGGAGTTACTGCGGCAGGAATCGGCGAGGGAGCCAGGGGTGGCCACCGAAGCTTGGGAGCCACCCCGGCGGAGGGATACCCTACCAATGCTACCTGCTCCGGGGTCCACGCGAGAGCCGGGCTCGGGGCCTCCGGCCTGCTTCCTCTCGGGACCCTCCGAGGGGGTGAGCCCCGGGCGAGCTACGATTGGGGCGAAGGGGGAAGTAGGGTTGGTGGTGCCAGATGGCTGCCGGGGCTTTGCGCCCCTGTCGACGAGGATGAGCGGAGGGGAGCATTCGAAGATGTATTATATATATATATATATATATATATATATATATATATATATATATATATTGAATGAATGTATATATATATGTGTGTATGTGATTTTGCTATTAGATATAGCCTTTGGATTAGTGAGTCAGTTTAGGATTGACCCAATGGGCCTAACTTGGCATAGTAGGCTAGCAAGTTGACCAACTTCGTAAAAGTCAACTTTGGATCAAACTTAATCCAAATTGACTCAAATGGACTTGAAATGGTTAGATAACTTAAGTTTGACCTAATTGATATTGGTTTGACCAGAATGGTTGACCAGAGTTGACCAAGGGTTAACTTTGACCTAGTTTGACTAGAATTGTTGACCAAGAGTTGACTTTGACCTAGAAGGACCTAGAATCATATAGCATGCATTATAGATTACTTTTATTTCATATTAGACACTTTTAACCTATGGTTGCTATAAATAGGACTTGGATACTCCGGTTTGGAACCTTATTCTCATCAGACAGTCGAGATATCAGGCGAGTACATTCTCTGACCGTTTCATACATGCTAGGAATTATATTCTTGTTATAGACTAATTTACTTGATGCTGACACGATGTTATCACGGATTAGTACTATATGGATCTTTATATGAGATGTTATCTCCCTCGGGTGTATCGAATATATCATGTCGTGTGCTTTTCACGAACATCATGTATTCTATGGACTCTTATTATTCATGTACACTCATGTGCTCTCATGTACACTTATGATCTCACGAGCTTCATATATAAGCTTTTATGGGTAGGAACCCTAGAGGGGGTGAATAGGGTCAAGCTAACTAATCAAGCACTTAGCACAAGCTAATGGGCAATTAAAAAAATATAAGTGCAAGAGAAGAAGCAATAACAATACCGACACACGATATATCCTGGTATTCTCCCAAGGGGCACTCCATAAACTCTCTCGGGCTTTAATCTACTATTTGAGTAAATAGTTACACACGAGTTTGGATCCGAAGAACTCGCCAACTTCTTACACGAGAGCTTTAGTCTGAAGGCCTCTCCGACTTCAACCGAGAGTTTGGATACGAAGACTCTCCAACTTCAACCGAGAGTTTGGATACGAAGACTCTCCAACTTCAACCGAGAGTTTGGATACGAAGACTCTCCAATATCAACCTTTCACAACAGGTTTTGATCTCCTTATACAACAAGATGAAGATCTTACTTTTCAACTCAATAACTCTAACACAATTTGTGGATGGCAAATAAAATCTTTATAGAGTTGTTTGTGGATAGGCTTTGGTGGTTTAGAAATTTTTAGGCTTAAAGCATAACCTTGAATGAAGGGGTTCAAGGCTATTTATAACCAAAGCATTGAAAAGAGCTCAAAGGCAACTTTTTAGTCAGCGATCGGTATACCGTCGGTATGCACCGACATACCGTCGAAATACCGGTCTGGAATTGCAACGGCTAGAAATATAGCCATTGGGATCATTAAATGTTCAAAATTCGAATTTTCAATGTGACTAAATCGGTATACCGTCGGTATAGATCGGTATTCCGTCGGTATGACGATTTTGTAGACAAAAACTTTTTGTGAACAAGATCGGTATACCATCAGTATAGATCGGTATACCGTCGGTATGCCGATTTTCATCCGAAAATGATACTGGACTAATTTCTACCCTAGCTTTCGATTTTGCCATCCATTTTTTGTGTTTACAAATATTCCTAAGACTCATTACAGACTCTATATATATATAGCAGGTGCAGGCTTCTTCAGAGTCTTGAAATGATGATGGCATGGCTTGGCTTCTTCCTTTGATAGGTGCTGGCTTTTTTCCTTGGCGGTGCTGTCCAAAGTTATCCAGTTTGTGAAAACTGAATACCTTTCGGGGGCTTCGCCCCCGAACCCCCGACAAGGGGCGCTGCCACCTCGACCCCCGTCTCCTGACCGAGCAGCGGAACCCCCGAGTGCGTGGCTCCGGAGATGTCGTCGGGTGGTTCATAGAAATCTTCTGGGATCCGTCGTCTTCTACCCGCCATAATTTCTATATTTCATATGTCCACATTGATCTTGCTTATTGCTTTTCTACATATACATGTTAGACGAACAAAGCAATACACATAGTAGCAAGTATGATAAGTTTAATGCACATTAGGACAATGCTGAGTTTAAGTATAAATGCTAAGGTGATAGCATAAATGTTAGTGATATCATAATGATTAAACTTAATTGAATGACCACAATCAAAAACATAGTTTTGATTTTGGCAACCCGATTAAATTTATGATAGATAAGCTCATATCACTAATATGTAAACCAATAGGCACATGTCACCAAAGGTATAAGTATAAGTAGAAATGCTATAGCGATAGTATGAAAATGAGTGATAATGAAATGCTAAACTTAACAGATTAACCATATTCAAAAACATGATACAATCATTGGGCCAACAATATCCCCCTTTTTGATTATGGCAAATCGGTTAAGTTTAGTATGGATACAATAGATGCATCTATCACAAATATACAAAAGACATAGGCAATATCACTAAAGCATACTACTTCGATTACCTATAAATACATACTTAAACTTACTTCTCCCCCTTTGACATGATCAAAAATAGGCTCCCCCGTACTAAGAGATAAAATAAAATCAATCTCAAGCATAGAAATCAGAGCATGGGGAACTCATAGACAATCATGATCAAGATATAGTAAGGAAAAAATAATGGGAGAAGGGTGTAACGACAAGTTTATAAAGCTACATTGCAAATGTAGAACATCAATTTTTTTTAAAAGAAGCATGTCAAAACACAATATAGTTGGTAAAACAAATAAAATTGATAAACAGTCAAAAAATAGTTTTACCAACTTAAAATCCAAGAAAGAAACTCCAAAACATAATATTATATGAATTAACACTCTAGTTTTGGAAGGAAACGATATACCAATTGAAATAAAAGATTTTAATCAAGAATTTCAGTCAAAAGCCCATGAGGATTAGATAAATACAAAGTAATTGATATTAAAAAAATACCAATTGAGATAGTTGGAAGATATAAACTTAATACCAATTGAAATATAAACTTAAAATATTGATCAAAAAGCCATATGAAAGTCAAAATTATCCACAAATAAATAGTGGAACAAATAATGAATGATCAGTAAAATAGGACATTTGATATAAAATAATTTCTTTATTTGCAAAATCTATTTGCTTACCCAAGTTAATGCATTTGAACTCAATTACCTTATCATGCTATGTGAATATCCTTTAGATAAACATGAAGGTAAAGGAGAAAAATACTTGAGAAAGAGACGTTCTGTCGACTTGAATGCTCCCCCTCAAAGTATTACCAATATAGATAAACATGAATATTAGGTAAGTCCTCAATAAGAAAATCCAAATCAATTAAGCATATAAGGAAAGCCAAAACAATGAAAGCACAATAGTCATTAAGATAAGATATAACAAGATGACTTATTTAACCCATATAAAAGAGAGATAATATGATGAAGACAATTGCATAGAATCTCATAAATCCTTCACAAAAAAAAATCATGACCTCAATCAATAGGATATGAAAATAGAAGAAAATATGGGTCCATGATGAACTAGGAATGCGACATATTATAGGGTATAAATGAATTGAATCAATTAATCTGCTCTCCCTCAAAATATGTGTATCTAGTTCCAAAGCACTTATAGCATAAAATAGATAACTACAAGATATATGGGTAAATCAACTATTGATTTCTCCTCCTTGCTCAACGCATATAAGGCTATAAAATCGTTATAAAACGAATAGTATTACCTTTAGTCAAGAAGAGATATCTAATAAATAGCCGTTAAAGATGAAAATTTAGAAGAATATTCCAATTAAGCACGTATAATCAAAAGATGGCATACATTAATCTATATAGAAGGATCTCATATTTAAATATGATAGACCAATGTATGTTATCCTTTGAGAAAATGTTATCATGAAAAAGAATAACGTCAATTAAGAACAATCATGATGATAGAGAAATATAGCACAAAAAATAAAGTAAAAATAAAAACACAAATATCATGTCCATGATTATCTAATTAAGAAAGAATCAATCAATTTAATGCTTCGCATGGACTAGGCATGTTTTATCACATATGTACCCATCAATCGGGTAATATCCAAACTTTGCTACATCTAAATGAAAGACCAATAAAGTTCAAATAGCAAAGACATTATGTGATAATCCACGAGTAGTCGAAGTAGAGTAGTAAATTAACTTGACATTTAAAAAATTAGATAGTTTAGGACTACTCAATCATTATGATCATTCATAAAGAAAGCAAATGAATAAATATGATCCAATGAATCTCATCAAGAGAAACTCACAAATCCATATAAAAATCTCACAAATCAATATGGAAAAGAGTCAATCTCATTTAAATAATTACAAATTCAATCAAAAAGAGATATAAATGATAATACGATGAAATCACGACTCAAAATGAGAAAAATTAAGAGATAATAATGACTAGTATAGAAGAAAGTTAAAGTAAGGAATCACAAACCTCTTTTGAAAAACAAGATCAAATCAAATGTTTGTCTAACTAGTTTTAGAAAACAAGACATACGTATCTAAAATAGAATTCAAATCACATCAAGACAATCAATACATCTTGTTTTTGGAAACTAGTATATCATATATAGATTAAAACGAAAAACAATGGCTAAAAGAGTGAATGTGAACATAGATTATATAGCTTAACAATATATCATAACTAAGCAAGCTACATAACTAATTAAGATTAATGAGGTAAGTCATTAACAAGATAAAAGTGCTCATTAAATATTAAGTCACAAACACTAAAGATACTTGCTTAAGCATAGAGTTCACAATTAAGGGCATACATTTTGAATGATCAAAATGATTTATAGACTCTTTGCTAAGCAATTATAAGAGCAAGAAGATAGCAAAAAAAATGAACTAACTCTTATCAAAATATGGCTAAAAAGATGTTCATAAAAAATGATAAAATAAATCTTTTTTGCCAAGTATTGAGATTGGTCTAAGATAATGAAATAATAGATCGATCTAGAGAATGCAAAATATTATAGCCATTATGACATAAGTGTATTCTCTAGAAATATAAAATCTCAACATAAAAGCTCAAACCAAAGTAGCTAAAGTCATGAGAAATATGATATAACAATTACATATATTCTCATGTGCTACAAAAATATCATTGGACAACAATAATTCAAAAGAAGCATATGCCCATGAAATGAGCAAAGAAAGATCATTAAGATCAAGAAAGCTAATTAAGAGCTAAAAATAGCAAGAGACACATTTTTCAAAAGCTTTCATAGTGCACCATAGTAAAATATAAAAATATAAACTAGAAAAAGTGCACAAATTAAGGAGGTAAATTTAACAAGCAAGGTAAAGTACAAAACCATGTGATCCTTAAAAGAACTTCCATAAATAGTCATGAACAAGACACTAATAAACATTTTCTCTCAACATCCCAACTTTAAGGTATAAAATAAATAAATATCAAAAGTTAGGAATCATTTATATATGAAACTATATATATCACGAATAGGCATACATGAAAAGATCAAAAATTAATTAAGAACATGTATCCATAATGCCAACCAAAAAGTCAAAAAGGTATCATCAAAAGAAGACTTTAAGGAAGAAGCTAATTGATTCAAGAAGCACAAAATTGGACAAAGGAATCAATAGCTGAAGTATGAGATAAGCACAAGTTTGAAGGTAACAAGTATAATTAAATACTCTTCAAGTCAATATAAAACTTTAGCTTAACTCATATGCCCATATAAAGACATTTATACAAAAATATATATCAACATAAGAAATACATGATCTACATGTAAATGGAAATTTAATGATATAGTTATGTATCCTTAGTGAATGTTTGCAAAACTATCACAAATTCAAAACCTATATAAATAAGCTTTATTAGGCAAAGACATAATTAATTCTCAAGAAGATAATCAAAATATAATATGAGAATCAATAATAAATATATTATATAAGCACAAGGTTAAAATGGAAGTATAAGTGTATACTTGTCAAGTGATAAGAAGCTTGTGCTAAACACATATATTCACAAATACCGATTAATGTAAATATAACATATTGAAAACAAATCGACAAAAAAGTAACTATCTCAAAATCTTTAAAGACGGAGAGTTAAAATTATATTAACTCAAATTAAAACCAAGCTCCTATGGACCAGAGTGATATGCATGCTTTATAAATAAAGAATAAGAATAACGAGCATGCATATATATATAAATGTGTCACACTAATAGAAAAAGAGTGATAAACTACATAGTGTGAACTAATCATTTAAGACGAGTACCTAGTCATGCTAGATAAAAGAATTAATCAAAAAATTAACTAAGCATGCTAGTATTATATCTCACATTGATTTATATAAAAGACAACTAAATGATATAAATGTGAGCTAGTAGCAAGACATCAAGAGAAAAATACTAGATTCTACAAATATAAACAATTTAAAGAGAATCGTTTAGCTTGTTACCAAAGTGGCTCTAGTGGCCACGCTTGTGTTGGTGCAATTGCTTGAAAGATGACCTTTGAGCTTTGCAACCACCAACATGCTCCTTGGTGCTATGTCCCGATACAAGAAGCTTCACCTACAATATTAGATGAAGACTTTGGTATCCAAATAAACTTGGATCCACATTTATTAGCTTTAGGGACCCATATAGCACTTACTCTAGCATTGGTAGTAAAGGTCCTACGAATAGGGCATATAAAGCTCATGCGTCCAATACAAGAGCAATAAAAGCACCTAACGCTAGTGTGTGCACATGTATCAGAATGAGCATGGTTATGAACATGTGACATACTCGAATGATGAATATCTCTAGAGTGAGCATAAGAAGATTTGGTTTTAAGAATGTTATGTTCTAGTAACAAATCATCATGCATGCAAGTAAGAGAATCAAATTTAAAGCAATTTTAGAGATAAAGGCATCATTTTGTTTCTTTAAATCATCAATAGAAGACTCATGGAAATAAGATAACTCATATGATTGAGTCTTGAGATCTTCTATTGATGAGGAAAGAGATTTAATTTTTAAAATTAAAGCCTCATTCAAACTCTTTAAAGAAACACATGATGAGTTTTGAGAATCAAGTTTAGATAATAAATCATTGTTTTCATTTCTCAATAACTCATTAGCTTCTTCTAAATGAACAACCTTTTTAGAAAATTCCTTATTTGTAGAATTAAGGTTGTCAAGAATCTCTAAGGATTGTTTAGCCATGGCTTTCCACTTAGAGGATTTCTTACATTTAGAAGAAACATGATTATCTATGCTACTAGAAGTAAAACTCTCTTTATCGGAGGAGGATAGGAATACGATGCCATAGAAAAATAACAAGGATCTACTCTAAGGATGTTAAGCCTAACAATATAGTCCTCGCTCTGATACCAATTGTATTAACCCTAGAGGAAGGTGAATAGGGTCAAGCTAACTAATCAAGCACTTAGCACAAGCTAATGGGCAATTTAAAAAAATATAAGTGCAAGAGAAGAAGCAATAACAATACCGACACACGATATATCCTGGTATTCTCCCAAGGGGCACTCTAGTCCAGGAACTCTCTCCGACTTTAATCCACTATTTGAGTAAATAGTTACACACGAGTTTGGATCTGAAGAACTCGCCAACTTCTTATACGAGAGCTTTAGTCCGAAGGCCTCTCCGACTTCAACCGAGAGTTTGGATACGAAGACTCTCCAACTTCAACCGAGAGTTTGGATACGAAGACTCTTCAACTTCAACCTTTCACAACAGGTTTTGATCTCCTTATACAACAAGATGAAGATCTTACTTTTCAACTCAATAACTCTAACACAATTTATGGATGGCAAATAAAAGTTTTGTAGAGTTGTTTGTGGATAGGCTTTGGTGGTTTAGAAATTTTTAGGCTCAAAGCATCAACCTTGAATGAAGGGGTTCAAGGGTATTTATAACCAAAGCATTGAATTGAGCTCAAAGGCAATTTTTCAGTCAGCGATCGTTATACCGTCGATATGCATCGGCATACCGTCGGAATACCGATCTGGAATTGCAATGGCTAAAAATATAGCCGTTGGGATCATTAAATGTTTAAAATTCGGCCGTTGGATTTTCAACGTTACTAGATCGGTATACCGTCGGTATAGATCGGTATTCCGTCGGTATGCCAATTTTGTAGACAAAAACTTTCTGTGAACAAGATCGGTATACCGTCAGTATAGACCGGTATACCGTCAATATAGACCGGTATACCGTCGGTATGCCGATTTTCATCCGAAAATGATACTGGGCTAATTTCTACCCTAGCTTTCGATTTTGCCATCCATTTCTTGTGTTTACAAATATTCCTAAGACTTATTACAGACTCTAAATATACTATAGCAGGTGCAGGCTTCTTCAGAGTCTTAAAATAATGATGGCATGGCTTGGCTTCTTTCTTTGATAGGTGCTAGTTTTTTTCTCTTGGCGACAGCTGTACAAAGATATCCAGTTTGTGAAAACTGAATACCTTTCGGGGGCTTCGCCCCTAAACCCCCGACGAGGGGCGCTGCCACCTCGACCCCCATCCACTGACCGGGCAGCGGAACCCCTGAGTGCGTGGCTCCGGAGATGTCATCGGGTGGTTCAGAGAAATCTTGTGGGATCCGTCATCTTTTGCCCACCATAATTTCTTTATTGCATATGTCCACATTGATCTTGCTTATTGCTTTTCTACATATACATGTTAGACGAACAAAGCAATATACAAAGTAGCAAGTTTGATAAGTTTAATGCACATTAGGACAATGCTGAGTTTAAGTATAAGTGCTAAGGTGATAGCATAAATGTTAGTGATATCATAATGATTAAACTTAATTGAATGACCACAATCAAAAACATAGTTTTGATTTTGGCAACCCGATTAAATTTAGGATAGATAAGCTCATATCACTAATATGTAAACCAATAGGCACATGTCACCAAAGGTATATGTATAAGTAGAAATGCTATAGCGATAGTATGAAAATTAGGGATAATGAAATGCTAAACTTAACAGATTAACCATATTCAAAAATATGATACAATCATTGGACCAACATTATGTACAATAACATAACCTGTCTACATCCTTGTGTATTGATTGGGATACGGGGGAGTAGAAAAAGTCATGTGAAAAAGTCCAAAGTAGTGTAATCATGTATAAACTCTGTAGTGTAATTATGTACAAATCAAGCCGTTCACATGTGTATCTTGTACTCTAAATCACATAGTCACTTACAGTTCTCTATTATCATATATAGATATCTTTTGTTTATTAGTTCTCTCTTTCTTTCCATGCTTATTTCTTTCAGTATTTCATGTATCTTATTCTATCGCATGCTTTATATTTCCTGTCATGATATGAACTGTGTTAGATGTATTGTGCTAGTTCCCGTCCTGATTAGACTGTTGAAAATATTACAGGTGATGAGGAGGAGTTCTGCCCTACCAATTACGGCACTGGCTTAGATGATGTAAAACCCCTGAAAATTTAGACATATTTTTATTTATTTTATTGAGAAATTTTAGAATTTTCTAAGTATTTTTTATTCATTGTTATTTTTTATTTATTGTTATTTTCCCTCCAGGATTAGACGACTTTCCGTAGGAGTACGGAGCGGCTTTGGATCCTTCATACATTGATGACGAGGCAGTTCCTACTAATTTCTAGTTTATTCTTTATTTGAGACATTAGTGGATATTTTCACATCTCTTTTTTTTATAATTTGCGAAGGTTTATACTCAGATCTTATGAGGCTATTTTTATAGCTATTTGGAGTGAGTATGTTCACCCGGATATCTTTTGATACACTCATTTATTATCTGGACTTTATTATCTTCTGTGTTGAGCTGTGATGAGATTAGATTATATTATTCTGGCCTATGATTACTTTATATACAGCTTATGTATGTATACGAGGATTCCATATATTGGAGTATTCTTCGTATATGTGTAGCTCGCTTGTTCATGTACTCGGTCCTATGTATTTTGGGACTGGGGCCTTACATATTTTTGTGGTGGCCCATACAGGTCAGAAAATATTGTTGGGTTACATGACTGTGCCCAACAAGCCTGCATATAGGAATAGAAAATCGTATCTCATCCAGAACTACTAATTCCCTTGACTTCCAATCTTTTCAAATTCTTTTGAATCTAATCTCTTATAATGTCTTCCTATTCTTCCACGTGCCAACAGTATGAATCTAAGAAGCAGACGCACTTTTGCCTTGGCCCTCACATTTGGTGAAGAGGCTACTCCGGAGGGACAGAATCCTCCATTGACTCCGGTGACACCATACCAGCCAGGACAGTCGCAGCCTACTACTACTACACCGACGATGGTGCACCCAGAGATCGCAGTACCCCCAGTCAGCCAGGCTGGGCAGACCACTACCATGCTACCGGAAGGAAATGTACCACTGCCTACACCACCACCATTCCCTTAGCAGTTTCCACCACAATCGGGGCCCCAGATGCCTCCACTACCGACAAATTGGAGCCATACTTCCCAGTTTATTTATTCCATGATGCAGGCTCAGTTGTAGCAGACTGAGCTGAAGAGACAGACTACGATGGCAACATTGGCTAGACCTCTACTTCCACCTCTAGTACCAGCACCAGCACCGGCTCTGCCTCCTTATGAAGGCTCTATCAAGAACTTTACAGACATAAACCCCAAGGCCTTCAGAGGAACGAAGAAGCCACTAGAGGTGTCACAATGGCTCATTAGTATGAAGAAGCTACTAAAGGCATCCCAGTTGCCAGCTCGAGATTGGATGACAGCAGTGGACCTATTATTAGAGGATAATGCCCACCACTGGTGGAAGACAGAAGAGAGACGATTAGGCGCTTGGATCAACTGGAAGCAGTTCTATAATCTATTCTATGAGAGATTCCTCTCCATCCATGTTCGGGACGGTCTCTACGACCAGTTCCTTCATTTGAAGCAAAGAAATATGACGGTTGATGAGTATGACTCAGAATTTAATCACTCGAGTAGATTTGGTGTGGGACTAATCCCGACAGAGTTATAGAAGGCAAGAAGATTCCATCAGGAGCTTGCACAAGAGCTCAAGTCTTATATGACTACCCAGTCTCGAGTGTCCCATTCAGCTGTCTTGGAAGAAGCTCCTGCTCAGAAGATTCTTCGCAAGGAGCAGCAGCAGACATCGAGACGCCATGCACCAGCAGTTACACCGGCCCGAGCTACTCATGGAGGACCTATCAGGAGGCCCACAGGACAGCACTAGCAGAGGCCCTTACCTTATCAGAAGCCCATTTTCTATTACTGCGAAAAGCAAGCACATCTCTAGAACGACTGCAGGACTCGCCTTGGATTGTGCTTGAGATGTGGATCCAACCAGCACATGCTCAAGGACTGTCCGGAGCAACAGACAATAGTATATGCACGACAGAACTCAAGGCCTATAGCCCAGTACTACCAGCACCACGGCCTAAAAATATGTCACGCCCCGCTCTCGAATAATCGGATACGAGTCGGACACGCCCAGCCTTCATCGTTGGACACGACGAAGTAAGCTGTACAATACTAAGGAAAACTCAAAGTCACAATGTAATGTAAACCAAAACACAGCTTTTTATAACGTTCCCAGAAATCACCAATATCCATCAATTGTTTTAAAATACAAACTCAGCCGGAGACAAATTCGGTCAAATAATATACAATAATGAATCTCTAAGATACAATCTCCAGAAAAATAAACTGAAATAATAAAAAGCTGTAATATCCAAGCAATCACCAGCTCCATGTAATCTCCCACTCACCTGCAACGATCCTATCAGGAAAAGAGCAAAGTACAATCCTGACCAGACAATATACAATGTAATCTGTGATCCAGAGTACAAGGTGAAACCAGAATACCAGAAAACTCGAACATGAAATAAAACTGAAACTGCGGTACCAGAAATGAAATGTAAAACTGCAGGCAATGGATGACAATCAAGATGCTAGACAATGAACACGGCTATCAATGTACAAGGCAATCAATCACGACAATCAATATGCAAGTGTGACAAATTTTTTTTTGAAATATTAAAACTAATGTGTGACCGGCTTAGGAGCAATCAATCAATCAATGAGGCAATGAGGCAATTCTACAAGGTACGGCTTCATCGTACGTGACGTGTACGATTAGGCTATCCACAATTACCTATGTTGGGTGTGGTCACACAAAAGCTAATATTTCCCCCAATCCCGCAATAACAATGACGCCCAAGCAATGAACAATGACACAAGACAATCGTGTGTAATTCGTGTCAGATATGAGAACATGGCACATAAAAATAAGACAGAAAACAAGGTACAAGTCAAGTCAGTATACTTGCCTCGGTTTGGTTGCACGAGAATAGTACTACATGGTTGCAATGATCACCTGTTATATTTTGTACAAGTTATTTAGTGTTTGAATTAATGACATTAACCAATCTAAATTATTTCTAATCATAATCTAATCTTTACTAGTAGCCAATATTTTTAGAAAATATATATACTATAAATTAATCAAGATAAGCATTTAGTGAAAATACTTTTAAATTATGCTTAACAAGAAACCATATCTTTTTAGAAAATATTAGAAACGTTTTGTTAGAAAAAAATTATAACTATATAAACTTTTAGAAATACCTTTTGATTTACTAAAATTATTTAGCAAGAAAATAGAAATATTTAAACTAGTTTTTGCAAGAAAGTCTTATGCTTTAGAAACTCCTTAAAAGCTAACTAATCATAATTGAATTAATAACAAGGTTTTATCCAAATATTTTACTAATAATATTTTATGAAAAATAATATTAGTATCTATAACTTTAAATAAGCAACTACAATTAATAAGATTAAGCAAAACCAGCCCACAAACTAAATATAACCCAGCCCAGTCAAGCCCAATGTTATATACCCTGTTATTATAACAGTTTAAAACCTAATTTCTTTCAATTAACTACTAGCCCAACCTAAAACTTAGAGATCTGGCCCAAAAACCTGGCCCACCGGCCCAACCCAACCTCTGTTAACAATTAAACTTAATATTTCTCTAATCAGGAACGACCCAATTCTGAAGCCCAGAAACCCAGCCCACTCCTTATATATTCACAGCTAAACAAATAATAAATCCACAGTTAAAACAAGCCCACACTCAGCTCAGCAAACCCAGCCCAGAGACCCGGCCCAATGTTACAGATCCCTCGAAAGATTACAAATGACAGAAGAAAAATGGAGGCAGCAGTCTCGAGAACTTGGTCGAAAGAATTGAATGGAAATCCTCACAATTTTCTCACTCCTGGAGGAGCACCCAGCCACATAACTTCTCCACAAGTCTCTGTCAATGAGACTATCAAAAGAAATGTGTCAGAGAGAGACCCTTCAATTTCCTCTCCGCAATAAATTCACAGCCGGCCCACTCTCTTCCATTAATGCTACTCTCACCTTTTCTTTGATAAAACGCAACTACACCAATTATTTTCCTAATGTCCCCTATCATTTAACCTCTTCTTCAACCTACTGTTAGATCAGCCGACCCCAAAAAGTAATCCCCTTTCCTTCATCTACTTCTACTACTTCATACTGCTATCATCCTCTTCCGAATAAATCCACTCCTACTCAAAACTCACATACTCCCAAAGTACAAATGGACATGACCATACAGTTCCCATTCATTATCTTCACTCCTTATACTTCCAGCCTAACTCTCCAGAGACTAGCCCCCATCATCCTCTCACAGTTCCTTCTTTTTCCTCAAGATCGCACATCACTAAGCCCATTCCCTCTTTACTCGAAAAACCCTAAATTCTAGGTTATTCCCCTCTTCTAGCCACACGAACCACGACCACAAGGAAATGAGAAGAAAAATAGGGGCAACTAGATCGAGACGATTACTCACCAGCTGGTCGGAGGGGATGTCGATCTCGGCGAGCGGAGCTCGCGGCTACGAGCAGAGAAGGCAGTCGGCAAGACTTCGAAGGGCTGTGCGGATCCGGCCTCGAAACCCTTCGGCAAAGTCGGCGACTCCGACTTAGGGCGGCGCGGCCTGTCGAGTCACGACGGCTACAGGTGATGGTGCTCCGGTCGGTTGCTTTCGATGAACTAAATTCCTTCGAGTGCAGCAACACGGCTCGTTCCGATCTGGCTTGGCGATGGATCTAAAGTCACAGTGGCTTTGAGAACTTCAGATCTGGACTCCGGGTGCTTCGTCGTCGTCGTGGTGACATCTGGTATGCAGGCGGCGTCTCCGACGATGTAGTGCTGTCAACGAGCTCTGGAAGAGACGAGATCCGACTTCTGACAGTGTAAGCGATGGTTCTTGGTGAACCTGGTCGTCATCGTCGACGAGAATACGGTGGCTCGAGGCGGTTGGCGGTGGCGCTCGACGAAGGCGCGGTGGCGCACGGCTCGCTCAGCCTCTTCCAGAGAGGAGAGAGAAAGAGAGAGAGAGAGATGAGAGAGAGAGAGAGAGTCAAGTATCAGTGATGGGACAGTACACTGTGGTGTCAGTCTCTAAAAATTCGTGTAATATTTATAATAAAATAATCTGTGTGTGTGTACAGAAGTAAGTGGCATGTTTGTAATAAAGTGTAGATCGGGGGGTATTCTCCATAGTAGTGATCAGTGGCAGTAGCAGTAATTAGATATAGATCTGGGGGTAGTTTAGAATAATCTGTAACAGAATTTCAGATTTCAAATTCAAACAGAATTTTCACAAAACAGCTTTCAAAGTCTAATCTCACTCCAACAGTTTTCAAAATTAAATATTCCCTCCAATAATAAAAATAGTTTTAAACAGATTTCAAACTCAAAATTTCTAAATAATTAAGTTACAGAATAATAACAGGTTTTCGAAAGTCAAATAGATTTTAGAATTCAAAATCCAACATTCTCCTCCAATATTTTTAAAATAGGTTGTCTCAATCAGAAATTTCGAATTCAAACAAAATCACAATTTTTCTTATTAATTACTAATTTCGAAATCAGTTAGCATTAACAATAAATTTTGTAATTTAGTAGAAAACTAGAATTTGTAACATCCAGTATTAAAATCAGCTTTGACAGTAAAATCAAACTTTGGCAATATTAACAAATGATTAATCTAAGGAAACTCATGGAATAATATTATACTTAGTGAAACAATAGTTAAAACATCTTAAGAGAATTATCTGATAAAATGCTAATTTGAATAATACTATTTAACTAGAATCTCATTAATACTAGATCTAACAATAAATTTGAATTAACACTACTATCTAATCTCGTTACAAGTCAGGAAAAAGAAATTAATTTAAAGATCAACCTTTATCAAGTTTATAACATAATTTACTTTTCTCTAAAAAAATATTAAAAATTTCAGAATGAATTTTTAAAAACTCATAAAGACGATTTTGGGAGTTACAAATCTACCCCCCTTACAAAAATTTCGTCCTCGAAATTTCAAGGGTTTTACAATGTACAAAATCAATCAAAATTTATAAAAGACAACTGAAAGATTTATTTGTGTAGTAAAATAACAAGGACTAACAAGTAGTCACTAGACAATAGGAAATACTGTAAATGCAAGAAAACTCAGAGACAAGTCTCGAAATAGGCAATACAAAGAAATGCAGCTACTACAAGCAAGTAAGAAAATAATGGTCCATTCGGCTGCGCTCCTGCAGCTACTACTGATCCTCATAAATTGGGTCCTCCTGCTGCTGCTCTGGTGCTGGCTCCTGACGAGTGGAAGCTGCAGGGTAACCTCTCACTTGGTGGGTGGCAGACCCACAAATCAAGCATTTCCCTAACTTTTTGCGGCATTCCTCGCCACGGTGTCCCGGTCTCTTGCAGTATGCACAAGAAAAGTACACCAGGGTATGGATCTGTCTCTGCTGCCTCGGCGATGTCAGTGCTCGAACATGGTGCTGATGCTGAGGTGGCCTCTGCTGGGTGTCGGTCCGCTTCGGTGGACCCTGGGAACAGCAGGCGCCAATGTCTCTGTCCCGCTTGAGCTTTGGGTCCATCTCCTTCTCCACTTCCTGAGCAACTTTAAGAATGCTCGCATATGTAGTGGCCTGACTAATACCTACTGCATGTCGTAGCTCTCTGGTAAGACCCTTCTTGAACATCCAAGCCCTGTCCTTTGGCGTGCTGACTAGGTTCTCTGCGAACCTGCTGAGTCGGGTGAACTCGGATGTATACTGGGCCACTAACATATTTCCCTGCTGCAATGCTTCAAATTGCATCCTAAGCTCGTCCCGCTCCACATCCGGGAAGAACTTCTCCTGGAACAACAGCTTGAAATCCTTCCAGGAAACTTCGGGCTCTGCTAACTGAGGCTCCTCCCGGTACCAAGCCCTAGCGATGTCGAAAAGTCGCATGCTCGCAACTTCGACCTTCAAATCATCCAGGATCCTTGCCATCTTCAATGACCGTTCAGTATTCTCCAGCCATTCATCTACGTAGACTATTCCCTCATCGCCCCAGAAATCCATCGGGCAGAGGAACTGATATTCCTCGGCAGTTCCTGGCCTCGGTACTGCTGGTGCCGGCGGTGCTGGCGGTGCTGGTGAGTTGGCTCTCTGGTCCTGAGGGAGTCGATGACGGTCTCTCTGAACTGTGTGGCCTGCTGACTCTGAGCCTCTCTGAACTGTACAGCTTGTTGATTCTGGGCCTCCATGAATTGTTGGAACATGGCCATCACCTGCGTGCCATCGAACATCATCGTCGGTGGAATCGGCTGAGGCGGAGGCGGTGGAAGCTGCTCCTGTGCACTGGGTGCAGGCTGCTCACTGGTCCCAGCGCTCGTCGTGGCGACCATCCTGAAAAGAAATAAACTGTTGATTGCTATATCCTATAAAAATCACAAACTATCCTAAAAATCATAAGTAAATCAAATTTTTCAAAATTTTTTAAACATTAATAACCATAAACCATAAACCATTAATCATAAACCATAAACCATAAACCATAAACCATTTTCATAAACCATAAACCATTTTCATAAACAGTAAACCATTTTCCTGCGGTTCCTATGCTGTAATGAGTTTTCCTTAGCTTTTGCTGGTCCCCCAATAACACTTATTTACCTAAGTGTCATTAGGATAGACCTGCATGGGCCACCACTAAAAACATGTCACGCCCCGCTCCCGAATAATCGAATACGAGTCGGACACGCCCAGCCTTCGTCATTGGACACGACGAAGTAAGCTGTACAATACTAAGGAAAACTCAAAGTCACAATATAATGTAAACCAAAACACAGCTTTTTATAACGTTCCCAGAAATCACCAATATCCATCAAGTGTTTTAAAATACAAACTCAGCCGGAGACAAATCCGGTCAAATAATATACAATAATAAATCTCTAAGATACAATCTCCAGAAAAATAAACTGAAATAATAAAAAGCTGCAATATCCAAGCAATCACCAGCTCCATGTAATCTCCCACTCACCTGCAACGATCCTATCAGAAAAAGAGCAAAGTACAACCCTGACCAGATAATATACAATGTAATCTGTGATCCAGAGTACAAGGTGAAACCAGAATACCAGAAAACTAGAACATGAAATGAAACTGAAACTGCGGTACCAGAAATGAAATGTAAAACTGCAGGTAATGGATGACAATCAAGATGCTAGACAATAAACACGGCTATCAATGTACAAGGCAATCAATCACGATAATCAATATGCAAGTGTGACAATTTTTTTTTGAAATATTAAAACTAATGTGTGACCGGCTTAGGAGCAATCAATCAATCAATGAGGTAATGAGGCAATTCTACAAGGTACGGCTTCATCGTACGTGACGTGTACGATTAGGCTTTCCACAATTACCTATGTTGGGTGTGGTCACACAAAAGCTAATATTTCCCCCAATTCTGTAATAACAATGACGCACAAGCAATGAACAATGACATAAGACAATCGTGTGTAATTCGTGTCAGATATGAGAACATGGCACATGAAGATAAGACAGAAAACAAGGTACAAGTCAAGTCAGTGTACTTGCCTCGGTTTGGTTGTACGAGAATAGTACAGCATGGTTGCAATGATCACCTGTTATATTTTGTACAAGTTATTTAGTGTTTGAATTAATGACATTAACCAATCTAAATTATTTCTAATCATAATCTAATCTTTACTAGTAGCCAATATTTTTAGAAAATACATATACTATAAATTAATCAAGATAAGCATTTAGTGAAAATACTTTTAAATTATGCTTAACAAGAAACCATATCTTTTTAGAAAATATTAGAAACGTTTTGTTAGAAAATAATTGTAACTATATAAACTTTTAGAAATACCTTTTGATTTACTAAAATTATTTAGCAAGAAAATAGAAATATTTAAACTAGTTTTTGCAAGAAAGTCTTATGCTTTAGAAACTCCTTAAAAGCTAACTAATCATAATTGAATTAATAACAAGGTTTTATCCAAATATTTTACTAATAATATTTTATAAAAAATAATATTAGTATCTATAACTTTAAATAAGCAACTACAATTAATAAGATTAAGCAAAACCAGCCCACAAACTAAATATAACCCAGCCCAGTCAAGCCCAATATTATATACCCTGTTATTATAACAGTTTAAAACCTAATTTCTTTCAATTAACTACTAGCCCAACCTAAAACTTAGAGATCTGGCCCAAAAACCTGGCCCACTGGCCCAACCCAACCTCTGTTAACAATTAAACTTAATATTTCTCTAATCAGGAACGGCCCAATTCTGAAGCCCAGAAACCCAGCCCACTCTTTATATATTTACTGCTAAACAAATAATAAATCCACAATTAAAACAAGCCCACACTCAGCTCAGCAAACCCAGTCCAGAGACCCGGCCCAATGTTACTGATCCCTCGAAAGATTACAAATGACAGAAGAAAAATGGGGGCAGCAGTCTCGAGAACTTGGTCGAAAGAATTGAATGGAAATCCTCACAATTTTCTCATTCCTAGAGGAGCACCCAGCCACATAACTTCTCCACAAGTCTCTGTCAATGAGACTATCAAAAGAAATGTGTCAGAGAGAGACCCTTCAATTTCCTCTCCGCAATAAATTCACAGCCGGCCCACTCTCTTCCATTAATGCTACTCTCACCTTTTCTTTGAAAAAATGCAACTACGCCAATTATTTCCCTACTGTCCCCTATCATTTAACCTCTTCTTCAACCTACTGTTAGATCAGCCGACCCCAAAAAGTAATCCCCTTCCCTTTATCTACTTCTACTACTTCATACTGCTATCATCCTCTTCCGAATAAAATCCACTCCTACTCAAAACTCACCTACTCCCAAAGTATAAATGGACATGACCACACAGTTCCCATTCATTATCTTTACTCCTTATACTTCCAGCCTAACTCTCCAGAGACTAGCCCCCATCATCCTCTCACAGTTCCTTCTTTTTCCTCAAGATCGCACATCACTAAGCCCATTCCCTCTTTACTCGGAAAACCCTAAATTCTAGGTTATTCCCCTCTTCTAGCCACACGAACCACGACCACAAGGAAATGAGAAGAAAAATAGGGGCAACTAGATCGAGACGATTACTCACCAGCTGGTCGGAGGGGATGTCGATCTCGGCGAGCGAAGCTCGCGGCTACGAGCAGAGAAGGCGGTCGGCGAGACTTCAAAGAGCTGTGCGAATCCGACCTCGAAACCCTTCGACAAAGTCGGCGACTCCGAATTCGGGCGACGGGGCCTGTTGAGTCACGACGGCTACAGGTGATGGCGCTCCGGTCGGTTGCTCTCGATGAACTAAACTCCTCCGAGTGCAGCAATACGGCTCGTTCCGATCTGGCTTGGCAATGGATCTAAAGTCACAGTGGCTTTGAGAACTTCAGATCTGGACTCCGGGTGCTTCGTCGTCGTCGTGGTGACATCTGGTATGCAGGCGGCGTCTCCGACGATGTAGTGCTGTCGACGAGCTCTGGAAGAGACGGGATCCGACTTCTGACATTGTAAGCGACGGTTCTTGATGAACCTGGTCGTCGTCGTCGACGAGAACACGATGGCTCGAGGCGGTTAGCGGTGGCGCTCGGCGAAGGCGCGGTAGCGCACGGCTCGTTCAGCCTCTTCCAGAGAGGAGAGAGAAAGAGAGAGAGAGAAGAGAGAGAGAGAGAGAGTCAAGTATCAGTGATGGGACAGTACACTGTGGTGTCAGTCTCTAGAAATTCGTGTAATATTTATAATAAAATAATCTGTGTGTGTACAGGAGTAAGTGGCATGTTTGTAATAAAGTGTAGATCGGGGGGTATTCTCCATAGTAGTGATCAGTGGCAGTAGCAGTAATTAGATATAGATCTGGGGGTAGTTTAGAATAATCTGTAACAGAATTTCAGATTTCAAATTCAAACAGAATTTTCACAAAACAGCTTTCAAAGTCTAATCTCCCTCCAACTGTTTTCAAAATTAAATATTCCCTCCAATAATAAAAATAGTTTTAAACAGATTTCAAACTCAAAATTTCTAAATAATTAAGTTACAGAATAATAACAGGTTTTCGAAAGTCAAATAGATTTTAGAATTCAAAATCCAACATTCTCCTCCAATAGTTTTAAAACAGGTTGTCTCAATCAGAAATTTCAAATTCAAACAAAATCATAATTTTTCTGATTAATTACTAATTCCGAAATCAGTTAGCAATAACAATAAATTTTATAATTTAGTAGAAAACTAGAATTTGTAACATCCAGTATTAAAATCAGCTTTGACAGTAAAATCAAACTTTAGCAATATTAACAAATGATTAATCTAAGGAAACTCATGGAATAATATTATACTTAGTGAAACAATAGTTAAAACATTTTAATAGAATTATCTGATAAAATTCTAATTTGAATAATACTATTTAACTAGAATCTCATTAATACTAGATCTAACAATAAATTTGAATTAACACTACTATCTAATCTCGTTACAAGTCAGGAAAAAGAAATTAATTTTAAGATCAACCTTTTATCAAGTTTATAACATAATTTACTTTTCTCGAAAGAAATATTAAAAATTTCAGAATGAATTTTTAAAAACTCATAAAGACGATTTTGGGAGTTACAGCCTGTAGCAGGAGCACCTTGCCCACCATTGCCTCCTCAAGGCGTACAGTACAACAAGGCCAGAGCTCAGGGTCCAGGACAGAATTATGGGCAGGCATTCTCACTTGCTATTGAGGATATAGTAACAGAGGCAGAGGTCATAGCAGGTATGGTTTTAGTTGCTTCATTTCCTGCCATTACCTTGTTTGACACTGGAGCCACTAATTCATTCATAGCCACTAGTTTTACTACTAGACACAACATTCCCATCACACCTTTATCTAAAAATATTAGAATCCTCACTGGAGGAGGAGTTGTACCTGTTAGTGGTGTTTGTAGACTTTGTCCTGTAGTGATATGTGGTAGAGAGATGAAGACACGACTTTTCGTATTTCCTATGCTGACATTCGACGTGGTTCTCGGAATGGACTGGTTGAGCCAGCATTTCGCTCTCATAGACTGCCATAGGGTCAATATTGTCTTTAGACCATCGAATGTGATGGAGTTCGAGTTCATCAAAGAAGAAGGAGAGAGTTGTGATGCACCCACATTAGGGACTCGCATGATGATGCATGATACCCCTCAGCACCCTGTCATCACCGAGTTCGATGATATATTCCTCGAGGATTTGCCAGGACTGTCACCTGACCGAGACATTGAGTTTTCTATTGAGCTTATTCCTGCAGTCGAGCCTATTTTATCTCGAGTTTACCGACTAGCACCCAAAAGAGCTGGTAGAGATGAAGACACAGATTGATGACTTATTGGAGAAAGGATTTATTCGTGCCAGTGCATCACCATGGGGAGCACCCGTACTTTTTGTGCCAAAGAAAGAAAGGACAGTATGCATGTGTGTCGACTACAGAGCTTCGAATGCAGTGACGGTAAAGAACAAGTATCCTTTGTCGCATATAGATGATCTATTCGATCAACTGAGTGGAGCAAAAGTATTCTCCAAGATTGACTTACGATCGGGCTATCACCAACTGAAGGTTCGGAAGGAAGACATTGCGAAGATGACTTTTCGATCGAGGTATGGACACTACGAGTTCTTGGTCATGCCTTTCAGTTTGACCAACGCACCCGTAGTCTTCATAAATTTAATAAACAAGATCTTTCACCAGTACTTCGACAAATTTGTAGTCGTCTTTAAAGATGATTTCTTGATTTACTCTAAGAGCCAAGAAGAGTATTAGCAGCATCTACGGATTATTTTAGGAATATTGAGGAATGAGCGACTTTACGCAAAGATTAGCAAGTGTGAATTCTTTCTCAAGGAAGTATTATTTCTTAGACACATCATTACTGGAGACGTCATATCGGTAGATCCTGAGAAGATCACAGCAGTCAAGGCATGGCCCGCTCCTACATCAGATTTTGAGGTAAGAATTTTCTTGGATTTGCGGGTTACTACCGAAGGTTCGTAGAAGATTTCTCTCGAATAGCGGGGCCTATGACTCGACTAACTTGCAAAGATCAGGAGTTTGTATAGACAGATGAGTGCCAAGCCTCTTTTGACGAGTTGAAGAAGCGGTTGACTACGGCACCTATCCTGACACTACCATCAGGATCGAAAGGATTTATGATGTACATCGATGCATTCGGGAAGGGATTAGGATGCGTATTGATGCAGCACGGTCGCGTAGTAGCATACACATCAAGACAGTTGAGGGTGCATGAGAAGAATTACTCGACCCACGATCTAGAGCTCGCAGCGGTTATCTTTGCTTTGAAGCAATGGAGACTACTTGTACGACGAGAAGGTTGATATCTACACTGATCATAAGAGCCTTAAGTCTGTGTTCACACAAAAAGAGTTGAATATGCGAAAACGACGTTGGTTGGATTTGATGAAGGATTACGATATCGAGTTACATTATCATCCGGGCAAGGCTAATGTCGTGGCAGACGCATTAAACCGAAGGTCCATGGCACACTTCTTAACCACACAGAAGGAGTTGATTAGAGACTTACAGTAGCTTGGTATTGAGATAGTATTGCCTGGAGCAGATGGCATATTAGCCAATCTCCAAGTGCAAACATTATTAGTAGATCGGATCAAGGCGACATTGCCCACGGATGCTAGATTTTGATGGCCTAGAGAGAGGACAGAAGCAGGAGAGCAGACGAGATTGAGGATTCATCCCGATGGGACATTGCGATGTGGTGATCGTATTTATGTTCCTAATGGAGAGCTACGACATGAGTTGATTACGGAAGCACACAGTTTGACTGACTCTATTCATCCCGGAGGAACTAAGATGTACCAGGACTTGCGGCAGTATTATTGGTTGTACGAAATGAAGCGGAAGATAACTCGTTTTGTGGCCAAGTGTTTGGTATGCAAACAAGTGAAGGCCGAGCACCAGAGGACGGTCGGATTATTGTAGCTGCTACCCATTCCTGAGTGAAAGTGGGAGCACATTACGATGGACTCCGTCACAGGATTTCCTCAGAGTCCTAGTGGACGAGATGCGGTATGGGTGATTGTTGCTAGAATTACCAAATCGGCCTACTTCTTACCTTTTAGAGTGGGACAGTCCACAAAAGTTTTGGCGGATATGTATATGAAGCAAATAGTGAAGCTACACGGTGTACCGGTTAGCATCGTGTCGGACCATCACTCGAGGTTCACCTCGCAATTTTGGAGGAGTATGCAGGACATTTTGGTTACGCGTTTGAAGTTTAGCATAGCATATCATCAGCAGACAGACGGCCAGTCAGAGCCTACTATTCAGACGCTAGAGGATATGTTGAGAGCCTGTCTGCTTGACTTTGGCAGATCTTGGAAAGACCACCTTCATCTAGTAGAGTTTTTCTACAACAATAGCTATTAAGCGAGCATTCAGATAGCTCTATTTAAAGCGTTGTATGGTAGGAAGTGTCGATCTCCTGTTTCTTGGAGCGATATAGGAGAGCGACAGATATTGGGACCCGAGTTGGTTTTGAACACAGTAGAGAAGGTGAAGAAGATACAAGACCACCTGCGAGTAGCGCAGGATCGTCAGAAGCAGTGGGCAGATAATTGTCGTCAACCTTTGGAGTTTAAGGAAGGCGACCATGTTTTCTTGAAGATATCCCCTACTAGGGGCATAATTCGATTCGGAGGACGTGACAAGTTGAGTCCAAGATATATCGGCCCTTTTGATGTCTTGGAACGTGTTGGAGACGTTGCCTATAGATTGGCGTTGCCACACGTATTTCATGTATCTCAGTTGAGAAGGTACGTGACAGACATCAGTCATGTGCTCTATTACTTCGAGATCACTGTTGGACCAAGCTTGTCGTCCCAAGAGCAATTAGTAGGCATCCTTGATCGTCGGGTGAAGGTGTTACGGAATAAATCTATACCGTTGGTTCGCGTGGCATGGAAGTGCCACGCGCCATGAGAGTCTACTTGGGAGCGCGAGGACGACATTCGAAATCGCTATCCTCATTTGTTTGACAACCAAGGTATGTCTTGCATGTCGATCCATTAATTTAGCATGGCATTGCATACCCCCGACATTAGATTTTAATTTCGAGGATGAATTTTTTTTAAGTTGGGTAGGATGTAAAACCCCTAAAAATTTAGATATATTTTTATTTTATTTTACTGAGAAATTTTGGAATTTTCTAAGTATTTTTATTCATTGTTATTATTATAGATGACCTTAGCCATGGTTGAGTTTGGAGACAAAACAGTTAAGAATCGTGGCCCGGAGAGTATAGCCAAGTACCATGACTAGCGTGTTAGCCATGATAAGGAAGGCCGAGCTAAAAGTGAGTCCTAACTAGGAAAACCAGGCCAAGTTGCGACTTAAACCCCACCGACGATTTATTTAATTATTAATTAGAATATTGGCTTGTAGGTAACCCGGTTGTACCAATTTAGTCCAAACTGGGCCTAAACCAAATCCAGGCCCATGTAGGCATGTAGTGAGACCAAATACGACCATGTAGACATATTTTGGTAGAAGCAAATATTTTGTATCTATTTTTAGAAATTTGCAAATGTTTTCTAAATATTTATTGTATGTACATTATAGGTATCATTAGTGCTAAGCAAAATTTTATAACATTGGTACGATTTTTAGAGCCAGATAAAGAGTGAGAAGGATTTGTTTACCAAAAACTATTATTGGGCTATTTTAGTTATTTATTAGAATTATTATTATTATTATTATTATTATTATTTAGGTTATTGCTGTGGTTACTAGTATGATCATTTATGGTATTATTATTTTATTTTATATATATATATATATATATATATATATATATTTAGATATGCTATGAATAAATCCTAGACTAGATATGGTAATTGAAGTCTCAATTAGATTTTTATTATATAAATATACTAAAGGTATAAAGTTGTATTTATATAAAGATAGATATGCATATAACTATATATATCTAAAGTATTATAGATAAGATTGGAAAAGAAAAAGATTACAATTCAGTACTGTTCCTAATTTGGAACAGTATAGACTTGTAACCCGAGCATCAGCGCACCCTCCATATCCCGATAATGTAAACAGTTAAAGAGATCGAGAGTTCTCCCCAATAAACCCTAAGGCCTCACTCGCCAACCCCTTCATGATACCCCTACGCACCCCTCGGCCCGCGCGCCACCACAGCGGCACCGGAGAGCCGCCAGAGAAGGGCTGAACCCGACAGCAAAGACAACAAGTCTCTGTTCACAAACTGCCCCCCTTTTTGACCCCCGTTTTTCTATCATCCTTTCAATCATTTTTAGATCCGTAACTTGCTATGCATAGCCTATGTAACCCTTCTTGAATCCCTTCAAAAGGATCCCGATATCGTCCCCTTGATCGACTGTGACATTCATGCAAAGTCGAGCAAAACATGACCCAAAACAGTATATTAAAACTATTTTAAAACGACAACATGGAAGCCAATTTATGATCTGTACGTTAGGATTTCGTAGAAACTAATTGAAAATAGTCAAATACAATATAACCAAGTATGTAACGCACATGTTAAACCAACTTTTCGATTATTATGCACAATTTTATTCGGTGTTGAAGTTGACAAAAAACTGCCTTAAAAGTAATAAAATTTCTAAAATTTTCCCGATACGGCGTGCGCCCCGACAAATCGGGCAACGTGGTCGCACACTATATGCATCGAAAGGCACGTATGGATGTTGCCGATGTGTGGGAACTGACGGAACCCGATTTCGTTGCGTGTGCGTGACGAAATCAGTGCGTATTCGTCGAGATATTCCGTATCGACCTTTTACAAACTTGGCCATAACTTCGTGCACGTTCATCGGATTGACATGAAACTTGCTCCAAGAGGGCCGAATCATTTTTCTGGTCTTGCGTGCCGAGTTTGGTCCGATTCTGAGAAGGTCGACCGGAATGCCAATTTGGTGGGCCCTTGACCCGCTCCAACGGGTGATTTTGTGCACGGCTCACCAGAATCCAAAATTGGACATACCGCTGGATTCGTCTCCTCAAACCGAATTCGTAGACAAGTAGTTTGTCGACTTTAGAGATCATAGATATTAGCACGCATTTTGGTGCAAAACGGGTCCAACGGCGAACATCGTTTTGACCCAAAATTACGATTTTGCCCCTATTCTAGAATTAGACTTTTGGACAAGCGTTTCCTAGGTATATCACTTATTCCGAGTACGTTCTTGATATTTGTTTCAGCATCCGGAGTTGTTTGGAGATTGTGACATTTTTGTTGCTGACATTGTGATTCTTGGACTTGCCACCTTCGCACCACCAGGCAAGATACCTTGCCACCTTACTATATTATTTATATATTCTTATTTTTAGTTTTTATTTTTAGTATTTTTTATTTATTGATATTATAAAACTGTGCGTCCAAGTTACACTTGGGGGCAAGCGACTCTATCGGTCGTTTTCTTGCTTTTATTTATTTATCTTGTATTGACTTAGTCTAGTGACCACAAGTAGTGAGTCACATGTAGTACACGTACCTGCATAGTCGACTGGCCATCGATACGTATGGAGCGTGTAACGGATAGGAGTAACTGCCAATAAAATTACATGTTAGAAGACTTGGCAGTTACTATAAGTTTATTTCAGTCATGGAGATGATGATACTAGGCATTGGTTGGGGAGAACAATACCTGACGTTTGGGCTTCTTTGCACTTCCCTGACTACCTGTGCGCTCCTCCAGAGACGTAGGCCCCAGGTCTCTTTAACGTTTTCTAGAGCATTATGAACGTAGCCCCGTGCACATGATGACCTCTGACGATCTTCGGACATTATGGACGTAGGCCCCTGGTGTCCTTTACAAGAACTATGTCGATCCTATCTACAGCCAGGGCTCATGTGTCAAAGGATTGTTTCTCAAACTGCATATTCACAATAGACTGATCAGGAACCCTGTTACATGCATCCCCTTTCTTTTATATTATATATCATAGTTTATATGGCATGGTGTTTTCTTGTATCTTGTTATGTCCCGCTGAGGACCTCGTTATCTCTCCAGGATTAAACGACTTCCTGCAGGAGTACGGATCAGCTTTGGATCCTTCATACATTGATAATGAGGCAGTTCCTACTGATTTCTAGTCTATTCCTTATTTGAGACATTAGTGGATATTTTTACATCTCTTTTGCTTATATTTTGCGAAGGTTGGACTCCGATCTTATGAGACTATTTTTATAGCTGTTTGGAGTGAGTATGTTCACCCGGCTATCTTTTGATACACTCATTTATTATCAGGACTTTATTATCTTCTGTGTTGAGATGTGATGAGATTAGATTATATTATTCTGGCCTTTGATTTCTTTATATACAACTTATGTACGTATGCGAGGATTCCATATATTGGAGTATTCTTCGTATGTCTGCAGCTGGCATGTTCACATACTCGGTCCTATGTATTTTGGGACTGGGGCGTTACAGATGACACTGGTGACTTGGACCCTCATGGGGATCCAACAGTTGCTGAGGACTTGCCCATTATTTAGTTTAGACTTCTAGACCAGTTTCATTGTTTAGATATTTGTCCTTGAGAAGTACTTGAGTTATTTAGATTTTGATGTTGTTTAAACATCAACTTATATTCCTTCAGTTGTAGTTTTCTGTTGAGATATTATCCATCTTTATTCTTTATTCCATCTTAGATTCTGTGATTGAGTTGTACCTTTATATTGTCTTCCTTTAGGGAGAGTATATCATTGTACAGGTATAGTCGTATATTATTAGATGTTATGACTTAGGACAACGTTCTACCGCCGACACTGCGGCGTAGGTTGGACGTACCCACTTCTCGTGCCCTTGTACTGGGTGCGGGTCGTGACGCCTAGGAAATGGCACGTGCTACTAGTACTTTTTTAGTCCATTTTGCATCCAGCAAAATCAGCAACCGGATAACCAATTAGGTCAAAGGATGTGGTTTTGGGATACCATAATCCGACAGAAGAAGCGCCTTTAAGGTATCGAAAGATATGCTTAACTGCACAGAAGTGTGATTTCTTAGGGTTAGCTTGAAATCTAGTACAAAAGCAAACACTAAACATTATATCAGGGCGACTAGCAGTTAAATAAAGTAAACTACCAATTATACCTCGATACTTACGTATGTAGACAGGTTTGCCTTGTTTATTGTGAGCACCCTGAATTTCAGGTTGATTTTTTTAAAACTTTTCTGATTGATTTAGTTTTAATAAATAATTTATTCTGTTATTTTTTCTTTAAGTGTACTTTCCCGTGCCATTGATATTTGGAGTGCCAGGGATGTTCAACTCTGGAAACCTTCTTCACGAGTTTTGTAGTGGACAGGATTACCTTCATGATGGTATATAGTATCCCATCCAAACTTGTCCCTTGTACTCTTTTTGCTTCGTACAACTTTGGGTCAATTTAGACCATTTGATTATTAATTAATTTTTCCACTCTTTTTCTTGATCATTTTTAGCACGTTACCGTGACTTTTCATTTAGGAGCACAAGACCAGTCAGTTTCTTGAAACCAACTTCTCATGCATGATCTACTCGAGACGCTCATCACCCATGACCTTCATGTCCCACTCAGACACGTCATTTTGTGCTCCATTTGCTTCGCACAACTTTTCTGACACGTGACCCGATTTTATTTCACCCTACGGTGTCGCATTCATTTTCCAACTTGATTTGTGGGTACCCTGTCGACCAAAACTTGTCAGCCCTAAATATGGACATGGCCCACATTGAGTCTACTACCCGTACGACACTTGTGTCCCATTTATTGGAACCCCCATGTGCTACTTATTTACTCATGATCATCAACACCTATTCTTTATTCGATTATTTTGCCATGTCGGATTTAGACCCAATCCGACTCCACCAAGTCCAGCCAGCTTCGTGTTACTCTCTATTACCATCACCCTCAGCCTCATTACCCTTGAAAAATATTGAGTACTCATCCTACCTATTTTTAATATTTATTGGAAAATTTCGCTTATTAAATCCCCATAGGAATGGCCAATTTTTTTCCTATAATTAATCCTAGCCTTTGATTCTCCTCATAAAATCCTCACCATTAATTATCCAACATCTCCAACACCCCTTGGCCATGTGGCCGGCCCTAAAAACTAGGTGTAGAATCTCTCCTTCTCTCTCTTTTTTTAAACTACTCTCTTTCTCTCTCTCCCACTCTTTTATTTTCCACACAACACCAACACACCATGAACAGCAGCTCTCCCCCTGGCCAAGCCCGACCTCACCACCACCAAGGCCGAGCTCGGCCCAGCCTCGACGTGGCCTGGCCGTCGGCCACCACCTGGCCAACAACACCACTCAGCCCTTCCTCCTCATCTCCATTGAATAAATACCACCACCACCATCAATAATCCAACCGAGCCAACCACCCGCACCATAATTTCCTCCGGCCACCACCTTCCACCATGAGCCCCCGCCGTCGCCGGCCTGGCCGAGCACGGCTGTGCCGCCCCTTGCACAGCAGCGGCGCTGAACAGCAGCTGCGGCAAAGTTGGCCGGCCGCGCGTACGTACAGTGCTGGCTGCCGTCGCGCCGGTCGCCGTGGCTCCGACGACCCCCCTGGGTGCGCCCTACTCTGACGAGTTCTCCCCTGGCGGCCACCATCCTCCGGGACGCGCCGTCGAGACGATTCGTGCGTTTCGCACGAAGTTCCGTCGTGACGCGCGCGAAACCAAGTTCGTTTTGGCGCCCCGTCGCAGCAACTTTATGCATGTTTTTCCAATAATTCGATCGTTGGATCAGCAATTTCTTTGCTCCGTCACAATCTCGACATATCCACCTTCACTCCTGTCAATTTTCATCCGTTGATTTTATCGTTTGATACATCAAAACCGGCCACCAAGTTGACCGTTTAAATTATATTAAATTTGGACAGTTTCGCGGGACCAACTTCGTCAGCTTGTATCTCCTCCACCGCAGCTCCGTTTGGCGTGCTACCAGTTCCTGTGCGAAGCTAGTGTAACCCTCTTACTACCCCTCCAGTTTCGTTTCATTGTGAGCTTGTTTGATTGGTTGAATTCGACGCCAAAGTTGGCCGACCGAATTCGTAATTTCCAACTTGTAAAATTCTATTTTTGAACACGGGACTCGTGGCATCGTTCTGGCATTAGACTCGTGGCATCATTCTGGCATGTTCTCATATAAAATTTCTTAAATTTGGAGAACGCAGGCCCTGGCACATTTTTCGGTACAAAGTGGGTCCCACATTCTGGGTCAACGGGACTTTTTGACGCCGACTCATCGGAATCCAATTCTGGATATACCGTTGAGTTCGTAACGTCATTCTGGACTCGTTGACATATAATTTGCTAGGTTTTGGTGGACATTGGATCCGGCACGCATTTCGGTGCAAATCGGATACCAATATCCGGGTCAACGGGTCATTTCGAGATCGGCTCATCGGAATCCAATTTCGGATATACCATTGAGTTCGTATCGTCACTCTGGACTCGTTGACATGTAGTTTGCTGAGTTTTGAGAACATTGGCTCCGGTACGCATTTTCGTGCAAATCGGAATTCCAAGTTCTGGTCAACGGGCCAAATTGAGATCGGGTCAACGGAATCCAATTCTGGAGATACCATTGGGTTCGTATCATCATTCTGGTTTCGTGGTCATATAATTTATTATATTTTATAGACTTATTTTCTTGCACATTTTTCGGTGCAAAACGGCTTCGACACGGACACCGTTTTGACCCAAAATTATCTTTTTGCCTTTGTGTCAAAATTGAACGGATGGGTAGGCTATCCTAGGTAATTTAACCATTCTGGACACGTTGGCGATGTTTATTTCATCGTCCGACAATGTTTGCTGATAATTTCTATGATTTTTTCCTTTTTATAATTAATTTATAAGTAATTCTTATAATGTTCGTATTTCGGGATTAGTACAACGAAATCGAGATCAGTCAATTCCTGTGATCTTATATCGCTGAAATTGATAAGACGGACACGTGGATCACTGTAATAAGATTATCAACCTTACCATTGATCTTCTTATCTCGATTTGCGTATCGTAAGTTTTGACGTACGAATAACGAAGTATACTTTATATCTTTAATAATTAGACTAGATTTACCCTGTTTGACCAGAGTTGACCAGTTGACCCAAAGTCAACTGTAAGTCAACACTTGACCTAGTTTGACTAAATTATTGACCGGAGTTGACTTAGAGTTATTTTGACTTAGAAGAACTTAGGATAAAATAGACTGTTTGTAGAGTTTCATTTATTACAACTTGAACACCTTGTAACCTGTGTTGCTTTAAATAGGACTCTGTGGCTTCAGTTGGACCCCCTATACTTATCAGCTGTTCAGGTTATCAGGCGAGTACATTCTCTGATCATTTTATATCCTGCTTAGAATTATTTCCTACATTAAATTACTTTACTGTTACTGTCACGTTGGTCACACGGATTGGTACTATATGGATCCCTTCTTGAGATGTTATCCTTAGGGAGCATCAGGTACTACATGTTCTGTGCGTTTCACTTACATGTTGTATCACTATGCTTCACTGGTTCTTCGATCACTTCTCTAGAATTATTACGGTTATCCGAGTAGCACATACCATCAAACAAACTATAACTGATTTAATGAGCCATTCGCAGTTTCACAGTCTGAACTTGTTCATACTTACACATGCATGGCTTAATCTTTGAGACAAGCATATGACTACTGGCAGGATCAACCCGGTAGCATGTCCTCGTCGACGCCGGCTTCGCCCGGCCGCTTGCGGGGCGAGGGACGTTGGCGGGGTCGGCCGTCGTGTCATCAAAAGCGGCATAGAGTAACCGTTCGGGTCCGGAGCTGGGGGCGGATCGCCCTTAAGCCCCTTCGCATCCACCGCATCT
This sequence comes from Iris pallida, assembly GCA_029216955.1. Taxonomy (NCBI): domain Eukaryota; kingdom Viridiplantae; phylum Streptophyta; class Magnoliopsida; order Asparagales; family Iridaceae; genus Iris; species Iris pallida. The sequence continues at coordinate 870,851 of JANAVB010044018.1, read as the reverse complement.
GCAAGCCCTACACACGCACGCACCGAGTGCCCAGCCGGTCCAGACGAGCCGACGTAGGGCCATGACTCGGGGGCATCGAGTGGCGCTAGTTCGGGTGCCCTCCCGTTACCGTACGAGGCAGAAGGGACGGCTCGGAACATACTCAACGGGGCATTTTCCGAATGTGATCGGGTTTGCTGTACAGGCAACTCGGGTGTCGTCGGCGAGGCCGGGAACCGACTGAAGGGGCCGTCGCATCGACTTTTGGCTACACAGAAGCAGGGAGCCTGCCGAGGCTAGCGAGTCCAAAAGCACTCACGTGCCGACACGGTCGTACCCGAGACTGCTACACACTGCCCGAATCGTACCCCCGCGGGGAGCTGTATGGCTCGACCCGCGGGGACACAAATCGGGTCAAATTGGCAGCTACCTCGGGCGCTCCGTAGAGCACGACGAGAAAATTTGCTCGTTTCCAATATTTCGTGGTGCAGCGACGGGCCGCGCTGCACCATTGAAGGCGACATTGATAAGCTCGCTGCACGAGGGTCCACGATCGCGGGACGGGTCGAGCTGCACCGGGCGAGGTTGTAAAACCCCTAAATTTCTACTTTTTTTTATTATTGATTTTGGTACTGACTAATTTTTTTATTTGTATTGTACGTCGCGTAGTCATATTGTACGTCGCGCACGAAAATTTATTTTCGTAATTGCTCGACGAGTACGAATATGTGCGAGCGTACATATTTTTAAAAAAATATAAAAATATTTTTTTTCTATTTTTATAGTTCAAATAATATATATAATTATTTGTATTTGTATTTTGCTTAAAGTTGTGTATTGAGATGACCAAAATCTTATTACCTTTTTATTTATTTATTTATTAGTGATAATTGGAAAACTATTTTATATTCCTTGCATATGAGGTACATTAAATTAAATTTATATATTTTTCTTATTTTTGAAATTATTAATATTAATATTTTATTATTCGAAAAGATATTTAAAAATATTTATTATTTTTGAAATTATTATTATTGGTATTTTAAAAAATATATTTGGAAGTTATTGTGGCCATTTAAATCATGATTTAATTTTTGGATTATTTAAATAGATTAAATTAATAACCATATTTGGAATTTGATTTATTTGAATTGATTTTAAACTAGAGGGATATGATTTAAAATTGGATTTGTATTGGATATGGATTTGATTTCATTGTTTTAAATTAAATTAGGAAATATCTAATTGGATTTTAAATAAATTCTAGTCCATATCCAATTGGGAATTCCCACATCCTATAAATAGGCAGGTACTCATCCAAATTTCTATTCTCCACAAATATTCCACCACAATAGTGCGTGCATCGTGTCTATGTCCGTCCAAATCTTATTCCATTATTTTACATGTATATTATTTTTCTCCCTCCCCGTGCCGGACACTCCCCGACATCATCAAATCTTAAAACCTAGCCCTAGCGCTAACCCTAACCTAGACAGAAACCCGCCGTCCTCTGCCATCTCCTTCTCGACCAAACCACTACAATTACCACCACCACACCCATCCAACTGACACCCGTACAACGAACCACCAGCCGTTCCGCCGCAGACAACCATCCCGCCTACCAACACGCCGTCCAGGCGAACCCGAACCGCCACCAGCAACACGAACCCTTCTCCGCCTCCTGTTTTCTGTCCCAGCCAAACACCTCGGCCACCCGTCGGGAATACCAACCCAGCCATCTCCAGCCACCACCCAAACCCGACACCTCACTGCCACCACCACAGTCCATCACCCCTGGAAACCCAGCTCCGCCGCACAAGTTCGGCCGACACCAACACCACATCAGGAAAAGAAAAGGGAAGAAATTTCTAACCTTCTTTCGACTTCCGGGCCGCGCGGACAGAGCTGCCGCTCTCCCTCGACACGTGTCGGAGCCTCTATGAGCCGACCATATTCTTCGACCCTTCCTCACCGGACCCTGCCGCAAAACCCTCCGCGAGCTAAGACCCATCCGCCGTCCGATCTTGGCCTCCGGTCGCCGCCCCATGCCGATCGAGCCACAGCACTTCCCCTAGTCGCCTGCTGTGACCACCACACTTCTCACCCGCACCCTCCTGGCGCGACCGCCGGCGAGCCGCGCAGCCATCAGCGCGCCGCCCAAGCTCCTCTTCTCTCAGCCTTCACCGCCGCCCCTCCGGCCGCTCCGCTCCCCTAGCCGCCTCCGCTCGTCTCTCTCACTCTCCCCTTCATCCCTCTTCCATCCCCAATTGATTTTCTCTCACCTCCTCTCGACAGCCCACTTTTAAGGGGGAATGAAGGAATGTTTCTTTTGTTTTTTTACTATTGCTAGTTGGCTCTCTCGGAAAGAACGAGAACAGCAACTTTGATGGTTTGATTTTTGATTATTTTTTGTTTGTTTGTGTTTTTGTTGTTGTCGAGTTTATTTATTATTTGTTTTCTTTTCTTTTTAGTATTTTATTATTATTATTATCATATGAATTCAGCATTATTATTATTATTATTATTATTATTATTATTATTATTCTGTTTATTATTATGATCCTATTATTTATTAATATTAATATTTAATATTCTTATTTGAGTATTTTTATTAAGTAAGTATTATTTTTAATATTAAATAAATATATTAGCATTTCTCATATGTTATTGTAACAAAAAGATTGTACTAGGCTTACCTTATATTTAATTTCAAAAATTAGATTTCGAACTCTAAAAATATTATTTCCTATATATACTAAAAAGTACTTGACAAAAGTAGGTTCCCTCTAAAAATAGTTCTAGAATATTATGTTAAGTATATATTTTCTTTATTTAATGAAATATCATTTCTGTCAAACATCACAAATTTTATGAAACTTAGTGTTTTAGCCAAAAATGACTTTTCTTGACTTAAAGTATTTTTCTATAACTATTTTGACTTATAAAAGTTAGTACTTGAGTATTATAAATAGTTTTAATTCGTATATATATTATTTATTTATTTATCTATCCTATACCCTTTAATTATCCTTCTATCTGAGACCAATCCCATCCTTCCTATTCCCTCGCCAATCCTAGACCACTTTATGTCCACCTTAACTAAACTGACCCTTCTGGACCCAATGGAACCATCCGTGTCATCGTCCGAGATCACCTTGCATAGTAGTTGCACCGAATACGAAGTTCGTGCCACATTGATTATCGTAGGACACCAGGCGCTCTACCAGGCAAGACACCTTGCCATTTGCTGTTTAATTATTTTAGCTCATATTTCATGTATTATTTATTTTCTTTATGCAAAATAAACTGTGATACATGGCATAACCTGTTAGAACTTACTGTTCATTTATATTTCCTGCTATATATTATTTTTCTTATACATTAAACCTAGATTTAAGGGACCACCTTGTGTGTTGCATTCATTAGCCTTGACACGTTGTAACACGAAGTTGTGTGTCGCATGTAGAACACGGAAGTACGTGATTGGCTGGCCACCAGTACGTACAAGCCGTGCGATAGGAATAACCGCTAATAGAGGTTGCATGCTTAGTTTGACTTAGCGGTTATAGAGGTTACTGTTGTGGATACAACAGAGTAGGCATTGGGCGGGAAGGACAATTCCTTAGCGTATGGGCTTCGATGCACTTTTTCTTATGACCCGGACTCTCCGTTAGAGATACGGGGTTGATGACCCATGATTACTGACGGCCACTGACGATTCTGCGAAACGTTATGCTCTTACTGATAGGGCCTCTGGTACCCAAGGGGGGACTATGCCGATCATATTCAGCCAGGGTCCATGCGTAGGAAGGATTGTTCTTAACTACATATCACTTAGAACGATAGGCTACCTTTATCCGTTAGGTACGAGTACTTTTGGTTTGGGTACTTGTATCTGACCGTGGCTTGGAACAATAACTTGTCGCAGATTAGTTTATCACATCTTGTCCTTATTTGGTTGTAGGTGTGACTTACTACTTCGATGATAAGGTATTGAACCTTGTTGGGGTCCGGATACCATATTGGATTCATAGCATGGGAAGATACGTCACCGTGAATTAGTTTACTATCTCCTGTCCTTGTTTGGTTGGGGGGGATGGTATGCTCGTTCAGTAGGTACGTATTGGACCATGTTATAATTCAATTGACTTATTTATTTGAGCAATATTTATTCAGTTTATATGGCATGATATTATGTGTCTTTTTACATTCCTCTGAGGACCTGGTTATCTCTCCAGGTGTGTGCTATTGTCTTTCACAGGTGTTCTAGCTCTAGCCGTGACTATCTCTATTTCTTCGAGGATGATTGCATTTTGGTCGTCTTCGCTTCGCTCGCCAAATTCATATCTTTTCTTATGTATTTTTTCTTTATTTGTTGGTAGTGGATTTGTCTTCGCCCAACATATTATATCAAGACAAATTCAATCTCATTATATGATATCTTTTATTCATTTATTTTGTGTGGATGAGATTAGTTATGGTTCTACTGTATTTTACAGCTTATATATTCATACGAGGATTCCATATATTGGGTGTACTTCGTATAAATACAGCTGGCATGTCTACGTTCCTAGTCCTACATATTTTAGGAATAGGGCATTACATGTTTTTGTGGTGGCCCATGCAGGTCAAGATAAATTGTTTGGTTACTTTACCGTACCAAGCAAGCCTGCGAATAGGATTAGAAGTCTAGGATCTCATCCACATGCTTGACTCTTTCCTAGATTTTATCTACTTTTGACTTATCAATTGCATCTTGCTTGATTCCTTCCATCCCTATTCATATCTTTGTTTCGTGCTTGCTAGAGATTGACCCTACTAGTTGGATGTCCCAAAACACCCTTAGCTTAATTCTTTAAGTTGGGTAGAATACCTTATGAACTAGCAACCCCTTTGACCTAGTGACCTATATTAGCAAGCTTATTTAGATCCTAGAATCTAGAGGACCTAACTCGTCTAGCCAACCAAGGACTTGGACAAGCAAACTATAGGACGACTGTATAGAGGCCAACATAGGATATGACTTAGAATCATTCTGATTTCTTTCTTAATCTCTCGTGTCTATGTTTTTACCATCTTGACTAATGATGCTAATGTAGCCTAGCTTTTTGCAAGCTTATTCTTTTATCAAGCTTGTATCAAGACATATGTTATTTGGGCATGTCCACTAACATATTGTCTAGTCAGAACCGGTGTATGATGGTCTGATCAACCGAGTGCACTTTGGTTCGCTTTTGTCCATTATTCTACGTGGATGGGGACATAGTTAAACTTGTCCTCTATAGTCCCATCCACGGCTGCCTTGGCAACTCCTTTGAATTTTTTTGGTCGTCTTTGAATCACGTATTCGTATTCGATAACGCCTCCTTCGAACTCTATATTGCTTTCGCCTTCACCTACTTTAGGAGGACGAAGGAGTTATACTAGAACTTTCTCTAGCCTTCCTTTCGGCTATGACCATTCTTACTCGATGTTGCTATATCTTCATCCTAAACTACTCGACCCTATCAAGACCCTCTAATCGCTTAATTAAAGCGAATCTATTTCGTTCTCTTAATCGTGACCCTCATTCATTACCCGTGACCATACCGTATTATTTTCTAGATCGCGATTCTTACGGCATGATTTTGTTATCGATTGTTCCCCATCGATACCCCCTTGTGTCCTCTCACCCCCTACTAATTCTTAATTTCGAGGACGAAATTCTTTTAAGTTGGGTAAGTTATAAAACCCCTAAATTTCTACTATTTTTTATTATTGATTTTGGTACTGATTAATTTTTTTATTTGTATTGTACGTTGCGTAGTCATATTGTACGTCGCGCACGAAATTTTATTTTCGTAATTGCTCGACGAGTGCGAATATGTGCGAGCGTACATATTTTTAAAAAAATATAAAAATATTTTTTTCTATTTTTATAGTTCAAATAATATATATAATTATTTGTTTTTGTATTTTGCTTAAAGTTGTGTATTGAGATGACCAAAATCTTATTACCTTTTTATTTATTTATTTATTAGTGATAATTTGGAAAACTATTTTATATTCCTTGCATATGAGGTACATTAAATTAAATTTATATATTTTTCTTATTTTTGAAATTATTAATATTAATATTTTATTATTTGAAAAGATATTTAAAAATATTTATTATTTTTAAAATTATTATTATTGGTATTTTGAAAAATATATTTGTAAGTTATTGTGGCCATTTAAATCTTGATTTAATTTTTGGATTGTTTAAATAGATTAAATTAATAACCATATTTGGAATTTGATTTATTTGAATTGATTTTAAACTAGAGGGATATGATTTAAAATTGGATTTGTATTGGATTTGGATTTGATTTCATTGTTTTAAATTAAATTAGAAAATATCTAATTGGGTTTTAAATAAATCCTAGTCCATATCCAATTGGGAATTCCCATATCCTATAAATAGGCAGGTACTCATCCAAATTTCTATTCTCCACAAATATTCCACCACAATAGTGCGTGCATCGTGTCTATGTCCGTCCAAATCTTATTCCATTATTTTATATGTGCATTATTTATCTCCCTCCCCGTGTCGGACACTCCCCGACATCATCAAATCTTAAAACCTAGCCCTAGCGCTAACCCTAACCTAGACAGAAACCCGCCGTCCTCCGCCATCTCCTTCTCGACCAAACCACTGCAATTACCACCACCACACCCATCCAACTGACTCCCGTACACCGAACCACCAGCCGTTCCACCGCAGACAACCATCCCGCCGTCCAGGCGAACCCGAACCGCCACCAGCAACACGAACCCATCTCCACCTCCTGTTTCCTGTCCCAGCCAAACACCTCGGCCACCCGTCGTGAATACCAACCCAGCCATCTCCAGCCACCACCCAAACCCGACACCTCACTGCCACCACCACAGTCCATCACCCCTGGAAACCCAGCTCCGCCGCACAAGTTCGACCGACACCAACACCACATCAGAAAAAGAAAAGAGAAGAAATTTCTAACCTTCTTTCGACTTCCGGGCCGCTCGCCGCGCGGACAGAGCCGCCGCTCTCCCTCGGCATGTGTCGGAGCCTCTGTGAGCCGACCATATTCCCCGACCCTTCCTCACCGGGCCCTGCCGCAAAACCCTCCGCGGGCCAAGACCCCTCCGCTGTCCGATCTCGGCCTCCGGTCGCCGCCCGACGCCGATCGAGCCACAGCACTTCCCCTAGCCACCTGCCGTGACCGCCGCACTTCTCACCCGCGCCCTCATGGCGCGACCGCCGGCGAGCCGCGCAGCCATCAGCGCGCCGCCCAAGCTCCTCTTCTCTCAGCCTTCGCCGCCGTCCGTCTGGCCGCTCCGCTCCCCTAGCCGCCTCCGCTCGTCTCTATCACTCTCCTCTTCTACCCTCTTCCGTCCCCAATTGATTTTCTCTCACATCCTCTCGACAGCCCACTTTTAAGGGGGAATGAAGGAATATTTCTTTTGTTTTTTTACTATTGCTAGGTGGCTCTCTCGGAAAGAACGAGAACAGCAACTTTGATGGTTTGATTTTTTATTGTTTTTTTGTTTGTTTGTGTTTTTGTTGTTGTCGAGTTTATTCATTATTTTTTCTTTTCTTTTTAGTATTTTATTATTATTATTATCATATGAATTCAGCATTATAATAATAATAATTATTATTATTATTCTGTTTATTATTATGATCCTATTATTTATTAATATTAATATTGAATATTCTTATTTGAGTATTTTTATTAAGTAAGTATTATTTTTAATATTAAATAAATATATTAGCATTTCTTATATGTTATTGTAACAAAAAGATTGTACTAGGCTTACCTTATATTTAATCTCAAAAATTAGATTTCGAACTCTAAAAATATTATTTCCTATATATACTAAAAAGTACTTGACAAAAGTAGGTTCCCTATAAAAATAGTTCTAGAATATTATGTTAAGTATATATTTTCTTTATTTAATGAAATATCGTTTCTGTCAAATATCACAAATTTTATGAAACTTAGTGTTTTAGCCAAAAACGACTTTTCTTGACTTAAAGTATTTTTCTATAACTATTTTGACTTATAAAAGTTAGTACTTGAGTATTATAAATAGTTTTAATTCGTATATATATTATTTATTTATTTATCTATCCTATACCCTTTAATTATCCTTCTATCCGAGACCAATCCCATCCTTCCTATTCCCTCGCCAATCCTAGACCACTTTATGTCCACCTTAACTAAACTGACCCATCTGGACCCAATGGAACCATCCGTGTCATCGTCCGAGATTACCTTGCATAGTAGTTGCACCGAAGTCGAAGTTCGTGCCACATTGATTATCGCAGCACACCAGGCGCTCTACCAGGCAAGACACCTTGCCATTTGCTGTTTAATTATTTTAGCTCATATTTCATGCATTATTTATTTTCTTTATGCAACATAAACAGTGATACATGGCATAACCTGTTAGAACTTACTGTTCATTTATATTTCCTGCTATGTATTATTTTTCTTACACATTAAACCTAGATTTAAGGGACCACGTTGTATGTTGCATTCATTGGCCTTGACACGTTGTAACAGAAAGTTGTGTGTCGTATGTAGAATACGGAAGTGCGTGGTTGGCTGGCCTCCAGTACGTACAAGCCGTGCGATAGGAATAATCGCTAATAGAGGTTGCATGCTTAGTTTGACTTAGCGGTTATAGAGGTTACTGTTGTGGATACAACATAGTAGGCATTGGACGGGGAGGATAATTCCTTAGCATATGGGCTTCGATGCACTTTCCCATGGGACCCGGACTCTCCGTTGGAGATACGGGGTTGATGACCCATGATTACTGACGGCCACTGACGATTCTACGGAACGTCATGCTCTTACTGATGGGGCCTCTGGTACCCAAGGGGGGACTATGCCGATCCTATTCAGCCAGGGTCCATGCGTAGGAATGATTGTTCTTAACTACGTATCACTTAGAACGGTAGGCTACCTTTATCCGTTAGGTACGAGTACTTTTGGTTTGGGTACTTGTATCTGACCGTGGCTTGGAACAATAACTTGTCGCAGATTAGTTTTTCACATCTCGTCCTTGTTTGGTTGTAGGTGTGACTTACTACTTCGATGAGAAGGTATTGAACCTTGTTGGGGTCCGGATACCATATTGGATTCATAGCATGGAAAGATACGTCGCCGTGAATTAGTTTACCATCTTCTGTCCTTGTATTGTGGAGGGGATGGTACGCTCGTTCAGTAGGTGCGTATTGGACCATGTTATAATTCAATTGACTTATTTATTTGAGCAATATTTATTCAGTTTATATGGCATGATATTATGTGTCTTGTTACGTCCCTCTGAGGACCTGGTTATCTCCCCAGGTGTGTGCTGTTATCTTTTGCAGGTGTTTTAGCTCTAGCCGTGACTATCTCTATTTCTTCGAGGATGATTGCATTTTGGTCATCTTCGCTTCGCTCGCCAAATTCATATCTTTTTTTATGTATTTTTCCTTTACTTGTTGGTAGTGGATTTGTCTCCACCCAAGATATTGTATCAAGACAAATTCACTCTCATTATATGATATCTTTTATTCATTTATTCTGTGTGGATGAGATTAGTTATGGTTCTACTGTATTTTACAGCTTATGTATTCATAAGAGGATTCCATATATTAGGTGTACTTCGTATAAATACAGCTGGCATGTCTACGTTCCTAGTCCTACATATTTTGGGACTGGGTCGTTACAGAGATGACGTTAAGCTCGTTCTGACGGCATCGCATTCTTGTTACGACGCAATTATTTTTGTATCGCACGGGCAGTTTCTGTCGTGCACCCGTGTCCCGTGGCCTCGCACGGGAGCTTCGCACGAGTGTCCGTGCTGCAGCAGCGAGCCTTGCTGTACCGGGCGCGTCAACGATAGGGTCGTGGGGGATTTCGGTCGCACAGCATCCCATTTTGCCCGCAAAGCCGCATCCACTCAAATTTTGTTACGCCGCCCAAATTTTAGCTCAACTCGCTTCCTCCTATAATAGATTTGCAGTTTTATTGTTGGGCTGACTCCAGAGGACCAAAGTGCTTGAGGAGCTTGTCATTTTTGGCAAAAACGTGCCCAACCTCCCGCTCGGTCGGGAGGGGTTCAAAACTGGTACGAGTTACGGCAGATTCTGTCGTACGGGCTGAGAACTGCGCATCGCGCGCAGAAACAGCTGCAACGCCAGCTCGCCTCGTGCTGGGACGCGAGCGAGGTGGACGGCCCGTGCAACCGTTCGATGCGCTGGTCGCCTCAGCATGCGGCTGCAGGCCACGCCCGTGCTCGCCTATGCAGCTTGTCAGGCCCACGCCGTGGGCAAAAACTGTCGCGCGACAGAAAATGCCGCGAAGCGTCGCACACACAAATTTTACAAACGCCCGGTCGCTGGATGGCAGCGCGTGTGCAGCCGTTCGACGTGTCGTACACCCCCCGTACGCATGGGATTATTGCACACGGCGAACATCCCCCCCTCACCACCTACTCCCTTATAATAGATTTGCAGTTTTATTGTGGAGTTGATTCCGGAGGACCAAAGTGCTTGAAGAGCTTGTCATTTTTTGTGCGCTGCCGTAGGCCACGCCCGTGCACGCCGATGTAGCCTGTCAGGCCCACGTCGTGGACAGAAATCTGCCGCAGGGGAAACGAAGTGTCGTGAGGCACACAAACTGCAGCATATGCTCACCCGGTCGATCCCGTGCAGCCGATAAGGCCTGTCAGGCCACACTGTGGACAAAAATTCTTCGTGCGCACAAAAACTGCTGTAACGCATGCGTTTCTGTGTCTCGTGCGGCCGATTGGGCCTGTCAGGCCCACGCCGTGCACGAAAATTCTTCTTATGCACAGAAACTGCTACAACGCTTGCGTTTCTATCTTCCGTACGGCCGATAGGCCATGTCAGACCCACGCCGTGCATGGATACTGGTTGCGTGCACAGTAACTGCTGAAACTTGTGGGTTCCTCGATCTTGTGCGGCCGATAGGGCCTGTCAGGCCCACTCCGTGCACAGAAATTATTCGTGTGCACAGAAACAACTGCAACGCTTGTATTCCTCTATCCCGTACGCCCTGGATGATCTCGATGAGTCGACGACCTCCTCGACAGATGTCTACGATAGCAGTGAACCCGACGGGCCTGGCACAGATACTGGCGTCAACGGGTCCACCATCTCACATACCAAAAAACCTACTCCAAGAAGAATAAAAACAAACAAAAGCAGCAGACGACCATGACAACCAGGTAGACAATGAAGCATAACCCCCTCCCTCCCAAGACCACCTCAAATGATTAACATCATCTTCTGGAATGTGAGAGGTCTAGGAAACAAACCGACGCTGAATAGAATCCTCAGCCTCAAGAAAACTAATCGAATTGACCTATTAATCATCATCGAACCAAAAATTCCCCAAAGCAGAATCAAAGCCACGTAACTCAATCTCGGATTCCCTCAGGCCATCACTGGATGTAATGACATCTGGATCTTTTTTGCGCCAAAATTCAAATTTGGGATCGTCTAAGATTCATCTCAGGGTCTATCTTGTTGGGTGGAACATCCGGCTCTCAAGTCCCGCTCCATCCTCTCCATCGTTCATGGGAGCTACGATTATACCGAGCGTAGACAGCTTTGGGATGACCTTCTGGCTGCGGCTCCACCCCAATAAGGTCTCCCGTGGTTTTGTATTGGTGACTTCAATACGGTATCCTACAGAGAGGAGAAATCCGGAGGACGCCCACCACCCCAGCCAGCGATGGACGACTTCAACGACTTCATCTTCAACGGCAACCTAACCCCATACCTTTCCACGGCAGCGAATTTACCTGGTGCAATACGCAGGAGGGCCACCACCGGCAATACTCCCGTTTGGATCGGGCAATGATCAACGACAGTTGGTCAGACATGGATCTGATAACTAACCTATCTCATCTCAACTCCACTGAATCGGATCACTCACCTTTTCTTATTACGATCAGAAACAACCACACCTTCACCAAAAATCCTTTCCGTTTCCTTAACTTTTGGCGACACCACCCATAATTCTAGAACGTCGTTGCCTCCGCTTGGCACTTCGTCTCGGATCATGACCCCCTCGCACGGATGGCGGCTAAAATCAAAGCCACTCGCAGTCCTGGAGCAAAGAGGCTTCCGGAAACATCTTCTAGGAGATTAAGGCGGCGGAGGATGACGTCACCCGCACCGAGTCCTTTTATGCCGCTAATAGATCTCAGGACGCCCGTGCCGCGTTCAATCTTGCTAAAACGATCCTCAAATCCAGACTGACAGTAGAAACAGATTTTTGGAGGCAAAAAGCAAAATTGACCTGGGATATCGATGGCGACCGCAATACCAAGTTCTTCCATGCGTGTGTCAAAGGCCGCAGAAACAAATTAAAACTTCACCGGATCTATGTCTAAAATGGGATAATAGTGGACGACCATAAAGGCATTCATGCTGCGACGGTGAACTTCTATTCGAACCTCTTCACTAAAGAGCCGGTCGTGAAAGACGATACGCTCCTGTCCGAAATCCTACCCCTCATCAGTGACAGCGATAATGAGACCCTGGTAGGCACCCTATCGGAGGAGGAGGTCAAGGCGGCGGTCTGGTCCATTAATAAACACAGCGCTCTGGGGCCGGACAGATTCAATGGGGTCTTCTTCAGAACTTATTGGGACATCTTAAAAATCGACTTATTGGAGGCCACCATAGCCTTCTTTCAAGGGACGAGACATCCGAATTCCATCTCTTGCGCCAATATCATCCTTATCCCCAAGAAAGATAACCCAAAAACCTTTAAAGACTTCCGCCCTATGAGCCTTTGCACGTTCACCAACAAGATTATATCGTAGATCGCCGCCAACCGGATGTCCAATCTCTTCCCCAAGATTATATCCGAAGAACAAAGTGGGTTTGTCAAAGGTCGCAACATCACTGACAACATTCTTCTTGCACAAGAGATGATCACTTGTATGAAATTCCCATCCAGAGGGGGGAACTTTGCCATCAAACTAGACATGAAAAAGGCTTACGACCGCCTAGACTGGCAATTCATGATCTGGATCTTCAGGGCTTTCGATTTTTACAAACCCTGGATCGACATCATATTCAGATCTATCAGCAATTCGTTGTTTTCCACGGTTATCAATGGCCAGGCAGTAGGTTTATTTCGATCTACTCTAGGGGTTAGACAGGGAGACCCCCTATCTTCTACAATTTTTATCATTGTGGCTGAAGCTCTAAGCAGAAGCCTCAACAGCATGGCCAGAATGCCCGGTTTCTACCACTTCCACACCACGAGTGGCTGTCCACTCATCACTCACTTGGCATACGCTGACGACATCCTCATCTTTTCCTCCGGAGATAGCAGATCGATCAAGGTGGTCTTGAGTACGATCGTGAGATACACCATATGTTTCGGCCAGCGTGTCAATAACAACAAAAGCGTCATCTACACGCATCATAAAGCTAACAGATCCCGCTCAACCCTGCTCTCCAACTTATCCTCGTTCAGTACGGCATACCCTCCTTTCCTCTATCTGGGTTGTCCATTAGTGTACGGCAGGTCCAACTCGCGTATATACGAGCACCTAGTCGACAATATTCGCAAACAGATAGCAGGTTGGCACAACACAACCTTATCTTCGGGGGGCAAGCTAACCCTCATTAAATACGTCCTCGCTTCTATCTCGTTGTACTCCCTGGCCGTTTGCTCTCCTCCCAAGAAGGTCCTCCATGCCCTCGAATCACTCTTTGCCAAGTTCTTCTGGGGTCAACAGGATGGCAAAGACAAACACCACTGGGCAAGGTGGAATACTATGGCCAAACCGACAGAAGAATGAGGTATGGGATTCCATAGACTGACCCACATCGTTGACGCCTGCTCCATGAAGCTGTGCTGGAAGCTGCGCATGGTAGACTCGTTGTGGACGAGATTCATGAGAGCTAGAACTCCAGATTCTCGTATCTGTCAGAGGCGGCCAACAACAACAGATCATCGGTGTTGTAGCACCGAATTATTTGGGAACGTAACAACGCAGAACCTTTAATCCGTCTCCAGTTAGACGACGGACGCTCATCGGCTACCTTGGAACGGTGGTTAGGAGAAGATACCTTACACCCTAATGAGAGAACTCCGTAGGAATGCGTTATTAGGGACCTTTGGAAGGTTAACACCGGATGGAATTGGGAGAGGGTCAGAGATTGGTTTGGACATCAGGCGGCCGACGACCTTCTTGCCACCAATCTGCGGGTCTATGACATGCCCGACACGTGGACATGGACCCCTAACACGGGTGGGATTTTTACGCTGGCTTCCGCCAGATTAGTGGCCAGAGGTAGAGGCGTACGGAACACCACGTCTACCAAGTTTTGGCAATCTTGTATAACCATCAAATGGTCCATCCTCATTTGGCGAGCACTTCGCCGAAAGCTGCCGACGGACGACCACATCAGATCTATTGGATTAAGCCTAGCATCCTGATGCCACCGTTGTGCGGACCACTCATCGGAATCGGCAGAGCACGTCCTTCTTTCTGGAGAGCTGGCGACTCAGATTTGGTGCAATCTTCACAATAGACTGAAACTGGCACACCCATCTGGGGGCTTCCATGATCTCCTGGCCAGCTGGAGCTGCTCCCACGGGCATCAGATAGTCGCGGTCGCCGGTATTTGGGTCCTATGGAAGAACATGAACAAATTCAGATGCAAAGGTCGCCAACTCCGTTCTTTACAACTTTACAAAGAGGTTATCAGACAAACTCTCAAATCCAGGAGGCCCTGGCTTTCATGCCCCCCAACACTTTCTGAGAGGCCCTGGCTTAGGCCTTCCTCCGGGTATCTTGCTGACGCTGAGATCTGGTCCCATTTTGTGCGTATCTCGCATTGCTTATTTTTCTGTTCCTCTTGTTGCGTTAAGCGTGCTTACTTGTAAAGGTTTCGGCATTTTGCGCCTTTTTATTCGATAAAGTTTTCGTTTGGTCAAAACATATATATATATATATATATATATATATATATATATATATATATATATATATATATTTTTTATATATATATATATATATATATATATATATATGTATGTAAACAAATATATTTTCTGTTGACAAAACAAAAAAGGAAAAACCATCTAAGTTATTGTTTACGAAATGAACAACAACTTAAATTTTCTTACAGCCGCTCCCCCTTGAGCCGAACATTCAAAATAAGGATTTGATCGAATCAAATCTTATGTGAGAATTTTTCTAATCCTTCTCCAAATCCAACCCCTATCTGATTCTCGCCAACCCTAAGGGTTCATATGCAGGATCCAGTTAGGAAATTGATTAAAAATAGGAGAAGAAACCCTACCTATATATATATGCGGGCGGAGGGGTTTTTCAACAAATTCTCTCTCGAATCTTCACCACAACCAAAATCCTTCGACCTTGAGCACCCCAACATTCCGACGAATACCCCTATCCTCTTGCACGGCAGCCAGATCGTCGGAGGACTGCCGGCACAGCCAACCCGAATGAGAACAGGGAGACTCTCTTTCTCAGAACCACACCAAGGTACCTCCCTTCGTGACCCAATTTCTTTCTAGTTCCTAGATCATTTTTGATTGCGTTACTTGTTCTGAAAACCCTATGTAACCCTCTATAAACCCTAGCAATTAGATTCAATAAAAGATAAACATGCTGCCCATGAAATTGACATGAAGTTGAGCAAAAACTGTTTAGAAACAGATTATTAGAACAGTCCAAACACCCACCTTGGAAGGCAAACCATTGCCAATCCATCGACCGATTCAAGAATCTTATTAAATAAGTTTTTAGAAACATATACATGATTACAATCCTTTGATATATTCTGATTTCGTAAAGGATGTGCTAAGTTGTTTGATTTTAATAATCCAAGAAAACCTGGTTTTTAAAAACTGAAAAATTAAAAAATCTTTCCGATACGGCACGCGCCCCGACAAACTGTACGACGTAGTTGCAAACCATAAGCATCAAAAGACGTATATGGATATTGTCGACGTGTAGGATTTGACGGAACTCGATTTCGTTGTGCTTGCACGACAAAATAGAGGTGTATCCGTCGAGATATCGCATATCGGACCCTTTGCAAACTAGGACATAACATTGTGCAGGTACATTGTCTCGAGATAAAACTTGTGCTAAAAGGATCGTATTATTTTTCTGGACCTGTATGCCATGTTTGGTCCGATTCTCAGAAGGTCGACCAGAACGTTATTATGACGGGCCCGCGACCTGATCCAACGGACGAATTTATGCACCGCCCACAAAAATCCAACTTTGGACATACAGTTGGGTTCATATCATAAAACTGTACCCATAGACACGTAGTTTGACGACTTTAGAGACCGTAGGTACTGGTACATTTTTCGGTACAAAAAGGGTCCAACGGCGGACATCATTTTGACCCGAAATAATAATTTTGCCGCTGTGTCCAAAATTAGAATTTTGGGCAAGCATTTTTGGACATATCTTTTACGCCAAAAATATTTGTAATATTTGTTTCAACATCCGGAGTCGTTTGCGGGATTTGACATTGCGTGCTACCATTCTGAGTACTAGACTTTGTTTTTTCTGTGCACCACCCTCAAACAACATAACTTTCCATTATACTCTGTGATTTATTACCATTTAATTTTTGTTATTTATTTTAGTTTATTCTTATACTACATGTTTCTATCATATTGTACGTCCAAGTCATACTTAGGTGCAAGCGACTGCATTAGTCATTTTACTGTTTTATTTTCTTCTATTGCATTGACTCAGCACTAGTGACTACAGACTGAAGATGGGGTATTGGTATATCTCATATGGCCTTGACACATGCTTACCATAAGTTGTGAGTCACATGTAGGACACGGACTCGCGTAGTCAGGTGGCCACCGATAGGTATGAAACGTGCGACGGTTAGGAGTAACTGTCAATGGATTTGCATGATTAGTAGACTTGGTAGTTATTAGAGGTTCATTTGAGTCATGGAGGTGACCCTATTAGGCATTGGGTAGGGAGAATAGTTCCTTAGAGTATGGGCCAAGTATGCACTTCCCTTTTATTGCTAGAAGCTTCGCTGAAGATGCGGTCCTGCTTACCCAGTATCCTGATCCTGTTGGCCTCTGATATTCGTGGAATGTCATGCTTTCCGGTCCCTGTATCCCATGAGGGACCATATCGATCCTACTATATCCAGAGTGCCCATGTATTGAAGGTTTGTTCTTAACTGCATTATCACTGTGGAACAGTTAAGCACCCTGTTGCAAGCATCTTTTCATTTATTATATATCACAGTTTATACGGCATGTTGTTTTCTTGTATCTTGTTACGTCCCGCTGAGGACCTAGTAAATTCTTCAGGCTTAGATGATTTCCTCGAGGAGTACGGTTCTTCCATTGATCCATCCTTTGTAGACGATGAGGCACCGCCTTCCGAGATTTAGCTCTTTATCTATTAGATGAGACTTTGTAGTGGACATCTTTTACTATTCTTTTATTTCTATTTGAGGTGGTCGGACTCCAGTTTATTTGAGATTATTATCGTAGCTATTTGTAGTGGATATGTTTCCACCCGACTACAACTTTGACTCTCTATTTATATTCTATCTGGACTATTGCTGTACTTTGTGTTTTGTGGATGAGATATAGTTTTACTGTGACGTGGCCTGTGTCACGCCCCGATTCGGGAATCGTTCGCCTCCGCTTAGATTCACGCCGAATCGTTCGTCCTCGCTAAGGCGTGATGCCGTACAAGTCTGGAATTGTACTTGTACAAGGCGTGCTCGTGTTCCTTTTATAAAAGAGACATTTTGAATAGAGATTCGCAGCGGATGATAGAGAAGTTTTGGCAACACAGATATGATCTGAAATAAGTTCTTTATTGATATCTTTAAAATTACATTGCATAAACATAAGGCTCTCAAACAGCCGAGATGAAAGGCCAAACTTGGCTACAACATTGCAGAAATATTGAAATGAGATACAACTTGTTCCATACATCATATCCCTTTATTAATAATGCAGCAATAACCACCTTCAGCAAAATGCCTTCTTCTTCAAGTGGAAACTTCAAGATGTACGAAGCTTCTAAAGAGTCGGACAGCAAGCCTTCAGCGTCTATAATTATCCACTAGGTTCCCGGCACCTGTGGAGACGAGGGTCAGTACATTGCCACATATGTACTGGTGAGCGGCCGTAACCAATCTCACCATAAATCAACAGTAGTAAAATTACATGAATGTTCACTATTGATTTGTATTCTTTCTATCTTGCCTTAGGGTCCATTAACAATTCATATATTTGATGAGAAATATAAGGAGCATACAGTGATGTTAGAAACATAAGCAATTCATGTTGTTCTAACATAAGCAGTTCATATTGATCACCAATTTGGTGAATCTTACCCACGGTCGATAGCCATCCCTGTACATATTTATGAATACCACTTACTCTGCCTGCATAAGACAATGTTAGCTATGCCACCTGTCTATATGAAGGTCACTGACTACACGCCATCTGGGACATCTTGGTCGGACGGCTCCCCTTCATCGGTGGGTAGCTAGCCCATCCGGAAGGTTCCCGAAAGACCGTGCTACTACTTCAGCACTGTGCTACTACTTCAGCACGGCGTTCCTCCTAGGCCGAATCGGTTCCGTGGCCTCGGAGTACCGTTCGAGGAACTACCTTGTATACAAGTTGTCCATGACCATGCATGCAATGCAACTTAACTAATAAGAGACACGACATGCATGATAATAGCATCTTCTACACATATTCGTAGTTCTCATTTCATCTTGCCATTTTCCCATCTTTCCATCTTACCAACTTGCCTTGAGCCATAGGCTCGTATATTCGTTCATCCAACCAAGGGACTATTCATGTTTAACCCATTCTTTCGAACCGAAGTCCGATATACTTACCGCCCAATACTTGGGTCTTTGCATCACCTGTTAAACAATTCATATAGCATACGAGCATCATTCGATTTACAACATAAGCCTAGCCATGTGATAATTTATCTTTCATTATCTTTCCTATATTATTACTAGGCATCTTTTATTAAGCACCGAACGCAATAACAAGTCTACCATTGTTATGCGCGAAGATCAAGGATCGTCGAAGGATCAAAGCCACTCACTTGTTGGTGAATTGCCGAGAGAAAGAGGTCTTCCACGCAACGTCACCCGAGGTTCACCGCGTTAGCACCTGCATTGGCACCAACGTCTGGTCAGCATACTTCTTCTCTTTCTCCCAGTTATTCGATATGAAATGCGTAGACGGTGAAAGTAAATCCATGAAAACATTCATCGAAAACAATCACGAAAACGCACACAAAAGCCAACAGCAAAAGCGACATCGAAAACCAGCAGGGCAACGGTCTCGGGGCAAGCGACTCTTATATAGAACTCTTCCCCCAAGACGCGCGCCACTGCATCTTGGGCATCATTTCAAAAGAGTCCAATCCATAACGAGGAAAGGATCTCAATTTATTATCCCGCGATCCTGGTAAAGTTTCCCCAATTCCCATCCGACTCGGCCATTCGGCCGCTAGCCCGCACCGTGCTCCGCAACGGATTCAGGGCATTACATATTAATACACTAACAAAAAGTTTCGTCCTCGAAACTTAAACACAAACCCACCTAGGTCAAACAACGAAGGAAACTTTTCCTTCACCTCTGCCTCAAGTTCCCATGTCGACTCTTCGACGGAATGATTTCGCCAAAGCACTCGAACCAAAGAAACAACTCGGTTCCGCAAGATTTTATCCTTCCTATCCAAGATCTGCACGGGTTCCTCCACATAAGACAAGTCTGCTCTTAGCCCTAGCAGACCGAAGTCTACCACATGGCTTGGATCGTGTACATACTTCCGTAGTTGGGAAACATAGAAGATATCATGCACTCCATCCAATGCCGGTGGCAACGCGATCAGATAGGCGACAGGGCCGACTCGCTTAAGAATTTCAAACGGGCCAACAAATCTTGGACTTAGCTTCCCCTTCGTACCGAATCGCATAACTCCGCGCATCGGTGACACCTTCAAAAATATGTGATCGCCCACCATAAATTCCAATGGTCGTCGATGAGTATCCGCATAACTCTTCTGCCGACTTTGCGCCACACGTAACTTCTCCCGAATCATGCGGACCTTCTCGACGGCCTATTCCACCATCTCCGGACCAAGTACCTGTCGTTCACCGACTTCATCCCAACAAATCGGAGACCGACACCTTCGCCCGTACAGTGCTTCATACGGGGCCATTTCTATACTTGACTGGTAACTGTTATTGTAGGCAAATTCTGCTAGCGGCAAGTGAGTATCCCAACTAGTCTTCAGATCAATAGCACAAAGTCGAAGCATGTCTTCAAGTATCTGATTCACCCTCTCGGTCTGGCCATCGGTTTGAGGATGGTATGCAGAACTAAATTTCAATTGTGTTCCCATGGCAGCATGCAAACTGACCCAAAAACGCGATACAAATCGCCCATCCCGATCCGACACTATTGATGCCGGCACTCCATGTAGTCGGACGATTTCATCCAAGTATAGCTGAGCCAACCGATCGACGCTCCATGTTGTCTTCATTGCGAGAAAATGTGCAGATTTGGTTAATCGATCAACGATGACCCAAATTGCATCATTCCCCCGCTGCGTCTTCGGCAAGCCAACTATAAAATCCATGGTTATATGATCCCATTTCCATTCTGGGATCGCGAGGTTCTGCATCTCCCCGCCGGGCCTCTGGTGTTCCACCTTGACTCGTTGACACGCTAAGCATCGCGAGACAAAGAGGGCCACATCTCGTTTCATGCCGTGCCACCAGAAGGTCGTGCGCAAATCTTTATACATTTTTGTACTTCCCGGATGCAAGGAATACTTGGCATAGTGGGCCTCTGTCAAGATTTCCTTCCGGAGTTCTTCGTCCTTCGGGACACATAGCCTCCCCTTGAGTCGCAATGATCCGTCCTCGTGCCTGGTGAAGTCGCTGGCTTCACCCTTTTCCACTATTCTGCCAATCTTAATCAAGAACTCATCTGTCCTCTGTGCCGTCTTTATCTTTTCTAACAAACTCGGCTCAAGTTGAAGTTGAGCCAATTGTGCATTTCGGCCACGAATCTGGAGCTCAATTCCCATGCTTTCCAATTCCTCCAATATTCGTTTGTCAACACTGAGTGATCCCACAAAGTTTCGACTCAACGCGTCCGCCACCACATTGCCTTTTCCTGGGGTGTACGCGATCGTCAAGTCGTAATCTTTTATAAGCTCCAACCAACATCTTTGCCGCAAATTTAAATCTTTTTGAGTAAAGATGTACTTCAGACTTTTATGATCGGTGAAGATCTCGCAAGCCACTCCATACAAGTAGTGCCTCCACAATTTCAGTGCAAACACTATCGCTGCCAATTCCAAATCATGCGTTGGATAATTTTTCTCGTGTGGCTTAAGCTGTCTCGAGGCATAAGATATCACTTTCCCTCTCTGAGTCAACACACATCCCAAACCCAGTCCGGACGCATCGCTGTATATCTGGAATCCCTCGACGCCGTCTGGAAGTGTAAGGATTGGAGCTGATACGAGACGTTGCTTCAAATTTTGAAAGCAAGCCTCGCACTCATCAGTCCAATCGAATGCCACTCCCTTCTGGGTTAGCCGAGTTAAAGGCGCTGCCACTTTTGAAAAATCCTTGACAAACTTCCTGTAGTAGCCTGCCAAGCCGAGGAAACTTCGGATCTCGCTTGCCGACGTGGGTTGCTTCCAATCCACTACGGCTTCAATTTTCTTTGGGTCAACGGACACACCTTCCGCCGAGATAACGTGCCCTAGGAACGACACGCTACTCATCCAAAACTCATATTTGCTCAGCTTGGCATAGAGCTGATTGTCTCGTAGAGTCTGTAACACTGTCCTCAAATGTTCTGCATGGTCTTCTCTGTTCTTCGAGTAGATTAGGATGTCGTCGATGAACACGACTGCAAATTTATCCAGAAAGGGCCGGAAGACTCTGTTCATCATATCCATGAAAGCGGCAGGGGCGTTGGTCAGTCCGAAGGGCATGACCAAGAACTCATAGTGTCCGTATCTGGTTCGGAATGCGGACTTAGAAATGTCATCTGGTTTGATCTTTAACTGATGGTAGCCTGAGCGAAGATCAATCTTTGAAAATACAGACGCCCCTTGCAACTGATCGAAGAGGTCGTCTATTCGAGGCAACGGGTACTGGTTCCGAATTGTAACTTTGTTTAGCTCACGGTAGTCGATGCACAGCCGCATTGTTCCATCTTTTTTCTTCACAAATAGCACCGGAGCACCCCATGGTGAAACACTGGGTCTGATGTATCCCTTGTCTAATAATTCCTGTAGCTGTACTTTGAGTTCCTTCAATTCAGCAGGCGCCATCCTGTATGGTGCCCTTGAGATCGGACGAGTATCTGGAAATGTATCGATAGTGAATTCAATCTCTCGGTCCGGAGGCATTCCGGGTATCTCGTCAGGAAACACATCAGGAAATTCTGCCACGACTTCAGTGTTAGCTGAGTCTGCACCATTCTTGCGTGTGTCTCGAACAGAAGCAAGGTACCCTTCGCAGCCAAAATAAAGCAATCGCCGGGCCGTAGTAGCTGAAATCACCATCGAAGCCTTCGCCGATGAACTGGCCGAGTAAGAGAATTCTGTTCCCCCAGGTAGGCGAAACATAACTCGCTTCTTCGCACAGTCAATCGTCGCACAACATGCACTTAACCAGTCCATTCCCAGAATGATATCAAAATCTTTCATATCAAGCTCGACTACATCTAATGGTAGCTTTCTCTTCCCGATACATATGTAACCATCCCTACACATCATGTTAGTAGGCATCTCCACTCCTGATGGAGTACTAACACTAAGGTACATATCCAACATTGTCATTTTTATTTCATGTTCCTTAACATAGTCTTTAGATATAAAACTATGTGAAGCACCAGAATCAAATAAAGTACGTGCAGGAATGCCATTAAATAACAATATACCTGTCACGACAGTATCTGATACAAATGATGCTTCCTCCTGAGTCAATACAAAGACTCGGCCCTGGGCACCGGGCCTCTGATTCTGTTGTGGCTGAGGAGGTCGTGGTGCCTGTCCACGATTCTGTTGGTACTGTTGGTGATGCTGCTGCCTTGGAGGGTTCTGGTGGCCCCTCCCTGGACAGTCTCTGAATCCGTGGCCCATGCGACCACATTTGAAGCATCCACCCTCTAGCACCTGACATTCGTTAGCAAAGTGCCCTTTGTTGCGGCACTTGTTGCAGAATGGTCCACCCTGGTTGGGTCGTTGAAAGCCACCGTGGTTCTGACGCTTAGGCGCCTCATATCTGCCCCCGTTGTTCGGTCTCTTGTTATGCAGATTCTGCACCGACGCTTGCACTGGCGTCGTCGCAGGATAGTGTGGGTCCAATTCCTTCGCGTGCTCATAAGACTCCTGAAAAGTCTTATATTTCTGAACCACAACTTGAGCCTTCAGAGCAGGCCTCAAGCCCTGCTCAAACCGACGAGCCTTAGATGCTTCGTCAGTAAACTTCGTGATCGCATACTGAGACAGTCTAGAAAACTCTGCCTCATACTCCTTCACCATCATGTTCCCCTGTTCGAGCTTCTGGAACTCTAATTCCTTAGCTCACTGCTCAGTCGAAGAGAAGTACTGAGCCAGAAACGCCTCGCGGAACATCAGCCAAGTGATTTTCGTTGTTCCATTCACTCCCGCTAGAATTCTTTTCTGACTTTGCCACCAGTAGTGTGCATTGGAAACCAGCAGTAGTTTCACACACGAGACCCTCTTTGATCCAACAATACCCAAAGCTTCCAGGTGATCTTCCACTTCAACTAGCCAATCCATAGCAATGGTGGCTTCCTCTGTCCCTTTGAATTCTTTGTTACAGATCTTCTTAAACTTTGTAATGTCGGCCACAGCAGTGGTCTTCTTAGCCGTCGGGGGTTCCTCTGCCTCCACTAGTTCGCTCTCTCGGGAGACTGGAGTGCCTTGAGCCCCATTGTTCACCACTGATCGGACCAACTGTTGCAGGGTATCTAGCTGCTTTTGTTGGGCCTCGAATTGCTTCACGTTCTGCCTCTGCTGGCTCTCCATCATAGCCAGCATCCTCTCCATAGGGTCGGTTGAGGCTACCACCCTTGAGCTACTCGCGTTGTTTGTCGTACCCGCCTTTGTCATCTCTGCAAAACAGAGGAGCTTGTTAGTCTCATAATATATTTATGGACTTATTGTATGGAACATCTCATTTCGGGACATTTAAAACCAAAGTTGTTCGAGAAGCAATAAAGCTTGTGTCATTTTCGAAATCTTTAAAACCAAGAAATTCCTAAGGATGTAAAGCCGTGCTCTGATACCAAACTGTCACGCCCCGATTCGGGAATCGTTCGCCTCCGCTTAGATTCACGCCGAATCGTTCGTCCTCGCTAAGGCGTGATGCCGTACAAGTCTGGAATTGTACTTGTACAAGGCGTGCTCGTGTTCCTTTTATAAAAGAGACATTTTGAATAGAGATTCGCAGCGGATGATAGAGAAGTTTTGGCAACACAGATATGATCTGAAATAAGTTCTTTATTGATATCTTTGAAATTACATTGCATAAACATAAGGCTCTCAAACAGCCGAGATGAAAGGCCAAACTTGGCTACAACATTGCAGAAATATTGAAATGAGATACAACTTGTTCCATACATCATATCCCTTTATTAATAATGCAGCAATAACCACCTTCAGCAAAATGCCTTCTTCTTCAAGTGGAAACTTCAAGATGTACGAAGCTTCTAAAGAGTCGGACAGCAAGCCTTCAGCGTCTATAATTATCCACTAGGTTCCCGGCACCTGTGGAGACGAGGGTCAGTACATTGCCACATATGTACTGGTGAGTGGCCGTAACCAATCTCACCATAAATCAACAGTAGTAAAATTACATGAATGTTCACTATTGATTTGTATTCTTTCTATCTTGCCTTAGGGTCCATTAACAATTCATATATTTGATGAGAAATATAAGGAGCATACAGTGATGTTAGAAACATAAGCAATTCATGTTGTTCTAACATAAGCAGTTCATATTGATCACCAATTTGGTGAATCTTACCCACGGTCGATAGCCATCCCTATACATATTTATGAATACCACTTACTCTGCCTGCATAAGACAATGTTAGCTATGCCACCTGTCTATATGAAGGTCACTGACTACACGCCATCTGGGACATCTTGGTCGGACGGCTCCCCTTCATCGGTGGGTAGCTAGCCCATCCGGAAGGTTCCCGAAAGACCGTGCTACTACTTCAGCACTGTGCTACTACTTCAGCACGGCGTTCCTCCTAGGCCGAATCGGTTCCGTGGCCTCGGAGTACCGTTCGAGGAACTACCTTGTATACAAGTTGTCCATGACCATGCATGCAATGCAACTTAACTAATAAGAGACACGACATGCATGATAATAGCATCTTCCACACATATTCGTAGTTCTCATTTCATCTTGCTATTTTCCCATCTTTCCATCTTACCAACTTGCCTTGAGCCATAGGCTCGTATATTCGTTCATCCAACCAAGGGACTATTCATGTTTAACCCATTCTTTCGAACCGAAGTCCGATATACTTACCGCCCAATACTTGGGTCTTTGCATCACCTGTTAAACAATTCATATAGCATATGAGCATCATTCGATTTGCAACATAAGCCTAGCTATGTGATAATTTATCTTTCATTATCTTTCCCATATTATTACTAGGCATCTTTTATTAAGCACCGAACGCAATAACAAGTCTACCATTATTATGCGCGAAGATCAAGGATCGTCGAAGGATCAAAGCCACTCACTTGTTGGTGAATTGCCGAGAGAAAGAGGTCTTCCACGCAACGTCACCCGAGGTTCACCGCGTTAGCACCTGCATTGGCACCAACGTCTGGTCAGCATACTTCTTCTCTTTCTCCCAGTTATTCGATATGAAATGCGTAGACGGTGAAAGTAAATCCATGAAAACATTCATCGAAAACAATCACGAAAACGCACACAAAAGCCAACAGCAAAAGCGACATCGAAAACCAGCAGGGCAACGGTCTCGGGGCAAGCGACTCTTATATAGAACTCTTCCCCCAAGACGCGCGCCACTGCATCTTGGGCATCATTTCAAAAGAGTCCAATCCATAACGAGGAAAGGATCTCAATTTATTATCCCGCGATCCTGGTAAAGTTTCCCCAATTCCCATCCGACTCGGCCATTCGGCCGCTAGCCCGCACCGTGCTCCGCAACGAATTCAGGGCATTACAGCCTGTGATTATTATTTCTTACTACTTATATATACGTACGGGGATTCCATATATTGGAGTATTCTTCGTATGTATGCAGTTGGCATGTCTACTTACTTAGTCTAACATATTATGGGACTGGGGCGTTACATGCACACCACTAACAGGTCACCTGCACCAATACACTAATGTTTCCCCAATGCACACTACTGTACACTACTCTCACCTAATACCCAACTCAAGAGTTAAACTATGCCATGCTACCCAGTGGGGACACATACATGGGTGCCCCTCACCTACATGCTCTAACCTAACTTTGATACTTCACTGACACACATGCCACTTGGCTCCCCCTTGACACTTACATCTGACCGACCTTGATCCCCTGTACCTTACCTATACCACCATACAGGTACATGCTAGAACTTAGGCCATAAGAAGATAGGCCTTCACTTGCCCACTTCCTGCACAGACATTAAATTCACTGATACTCAAAGGTATCAGTCCAACTACTTTACTGTCCCTCACATAGGACTAGTTCTCCTATTATACAGGTGCTACTACCCTACCCTATTGCTTAATTAACTTATACACTCCACACAAAACACTCCTAGACATGTACTACTATATGACACTCAATTCACACATATGTATGGTGTATCAACCCACACCTTCAAAAGAAATACACACACACAAACACACAGACACACACACATGTAGTACTATAACACATACTAAACACAACTTGAACCCTGCCCCTATGTTCAGACCTACACCTCGCTTAACCCTCTCATAGAATAACACATGCACCCCATCTCCTAACTTTAAACTGATACACCATGTATCTGCCCACTCACCTTAGCCTATAGGAATTCATGTTATGTTGTACATGTGAATATCCTATCCTATTATCCTTGCCTATATATCAATATTACCTCTTACTTGTACCTACCACCATTCATACCCGATCATTTTTTCTACTGTACTACACATCTCCCCTTACTTCTACCTATATTTGTTTGCTATAGCTGCTATTGCACCTTATCCTTTCTACTAACTGTTGCTTTACCCTCTGATACTGGACCCCCATTGACACCCAAGTGAACACACACAAATCTTACACAGGTACCCTATCTACCTGGGCTTTCCTGTATAACACTACCTGAGTTCTTATTCCCATCAGTCCTGCACACACATATATCTTCACACAAGTGAGGCTTCTACTGCGTATAGAACCTAAATATCTGATACACTCCTATACTTCAGTCCCCATGTTACCAAACACTCACATACATGTTCAGGATATACACAAAGATGATTCCCTTACATACACTCCTATACTACGCAGCTCACAGGCATGTGAATACCGTATCCTAGCAGTGCTAGCTCCTAGCACTGGCAGGACTCGCCCTGTTTATAATTTATTCCAAACCAACATGTGGACTCATGCTAAGAACAATAACAGGTTACAGTTCATTGCTCCCCCAATTCATATGACATTATATGCAATCTATATAACTTAATATATTTTTCCAATACATATACAGTTTACAAATTCTGCCATCAGCCTGCCGCCCTACACGATCGGATACACTCCCCAAGACACAACATGACACAGACTGAACTGATACTCACTATCATATGTTGCACACATGACACTCCCTAAATCCAATACACCAACACATAGTGGAAAGACTGCACACCAAGTGACATGCCCATGATTACATCCCTATGCCTATGACAGTTTCTCCAATACACATGTATATATATGATACATATAACCAATGTTCCTATATACGTATATTCCAAATTCCTCTATAATATATATATATATATATATATATATATATATATATATATATATATATATATATATATATATATATACATAAGTGCACATACATGCCACAAGCACAACATCATGACACCCAAAATGAAATATAGGCACAAATCCTATGAAGCCCATATGTATTGATACATATGTCATAGTTATGATACAAAAAGCTCCATGACATGTGGACACACTTCACCATCCCTCCATGTCATGACACAACCCTCGATGCCATAGTTAGGACACATGGACCAAACCCTAGCCCAAAACTTGATACAAAATCCCTTTGAGGACTTTTATCAAATACTTGGTGGTCATAATCTCGTAACTATCCAAATGACACCATTCTAACCCATAGAACTATTAGGAATATGTCCTCTAACACCTATTTCACCACTTATAAGGTTGGATCTAGCAATTAGAGAGGATCCCTACATGAATACGTAAAATTTGACTATAGAAATGAGAGTTTAGAGGGTTATACCTATGTGGAATAGAGCCTGCACGAAGACCCACGAATTTAAGGAAGATGGAGGAAGAAGTGGCTCCCAAAACCTTGTTAGAGCCTCCTCCAAGCTTCTATTAGCTCCCCAAGTCCTTAGCACACCAAAGGGAAAGAAGGGAAAGAATTTGGGAGAGTGTGGAATGAAAGAAATGAATTAAAACCCTAGGTTTATGTGGTGACTGCCATATAAGGGTTGTGGGGGTTTAAATAGGGTCTAGCCAAGCCCTAAACCATTTATGACAATTAGTATTATGAAGGTATTTAAGGGAACTAAGCAGTTTGGCTCTAATCTAATGTTTTTACCTTAATTAGCCATGACTATGGTCCAACTTAAATAGGAATTTCTAATTTTTGAATTTGGTTTAATTGTCTTGCTAAATGGCACACTATTGGCAAATTTTAATTTGGTCAAAAATAACCCTAATCCGAAAAAGTAGTAGTTACAATCTTCCTCCCTTAGAAAAATTTTCTCCTCAAAATTTAAAGATAGGTATGATCAGCAATGAGATCGAAGCATGATTAAGGATATAGTCAAAATCTTCCTAGCACGATCAAAATCAAAGTCAACGTCGTATAGGCCCGGTCGAAAAAAATCAAATCAAATCTTGGCACGATTAAGGATAATGTTGAATATAGTCATGATCAAATAGAATCAAGAACACTTAGTTATAGAAATTATTCAAACATGTAAAGGAACAATACTTCATTACTCAAAGGTAGGGTGCTCCTCTTCTCCCTATCGGCCAGTCATAACCTATTCATCAAAATCTTTGCTATGGTCAAACTCCAACAATCATGACTTCTACTAACTACACTAACCATTCTGTAGCATAAGGCAATCTATAAGGTACAAAAAGTACACAAAACAATAGCTAGAAAGGAAGGAAAGAACAGAATCAATCAAACATACTAGCACAGCACCTGTAGCCTCGGCCTCCTCGACCGTTATCGCCAAGGCTCTGCCCTACCGGTGTCTCCATATGCTCGTGCAGGACAATTTGCGGTTCCACAGAGCTAGACTTCTTACCTATCTCTGTTACTCACTCTAACTATTCAGTCACATCTATCTAGCTTGAATACTTAATACCAAGAGTTACCCTCTCTAATACTAATGGTATATTGTGGTTTTAGACCATGGGTATACTTAACTTACTGTCTCCTCAAGTAAGGTTCCTATACTAAGACTTCCAAGTTTCTACCTATAAAATAGCTACCATGTGCTGCCACATGGTGATGCTACATGGTGCTTCGTGATATATCCATCCAATATATTTAATCTTAGCTGCTCATTTATCTATATATAGGATTTAGTCTTTAGGGTTTTTTTTGGAGAGATCTTTGGTGAAATTCAATCAGACTTAGGCCAACTTCCAGAGTGATTTTCTCATAGCTCCCAACTCAATTCGATCGAAATATTTTTGTAAGTTCCTTAATGTTGTCGATTATTTCATATATATTTTTGGTAGATTTAGGAGTTCATTTAATATTTTCTAAAAATTGATTCTCATGTAATATTATTTTTTAGAGTAAATCTCCTAGGGCAAAACTTTCTCTATAGAAAGAACTTTAACTTAGCGTAAATTTTATAAGAATATCTATTCGATTATCTATATATATAAAAATTTCAAAATTAAATTCTACCAATTGTAATTTCCTAAAAATAAAAAACTAGGCTGACCGCTAATATAGTTAATACAAACTGGTAGATGACATAACTTCCAACCCTAGTCTAGTTATGATAAAAAAAATTCCTAAAACTTTTATTTATCTATATAGAACAAAAATCACAAATTTCATTACTTTAGGAGATTAATTATGATGGTTTTTCTATCCAAGTTGGCCATAATTTAGAGTAGTTGTAATGTATAGATTGTAACCCAAAACCCTATATCCAAATATCTTATTTTCATATTTTTCCCATGATTGGCATAGGTTGAATATGTCATCCACAAAATTTCAAAATTAGTAATTTATATTACTATTTTAAAATATAGTATTTTTGTTTACTTTAATTTGTCAAAATTGATTATAACTTTTTATCGTGACAACTCTTAGTGATTCTGTCAATTAGAGCGGTTCTGTATAATTAAGAACTTTGAATATGACCAATTCATTTTTTAAGAAAATATTTTTACCTTTTTTATGTCTTAGTTTGCGTATCGACGGCCACTAATCTCAAAATGTGTAACCAATATTTTTCTAGTGATGTTTAGCATACCTATAACCTATCCCACTACTATAGACTAGGTTGAATCTATATAAAACCAAAATTTCTAGTAGCTTGTCGAGAAAGTAGCTAGAACCTTCAAATATATGACATGTAATTTAAGTAAGTTAACCAACATATTTTCATAAATTGTTTGTAATGGTCGTGGGTACTTGTTTGGATGCTTTTTCTAATTATGGGCGATAGCTAAGTGGGTTGCCTTGGGAATTTCTAGTCAATTTTTTGTTCTCTAATTCATTTGGAGTAATAATTACTTACTACCTCTTACTACTATCATCATATATTATCTCATGCTTTCTTACTTTCCATTTTAGTTTTTGTTTCATCTACTATATTTGTGCACAAGAGTTGGTCTTTCTAGTATATATTTGTTCGTATTCACGTGCATTATATTTGTGTAACATGTGTATCATATTTTATGTATTGTAGTAATATGAGCATGATTATTTTAAGAGATGGGACGGGAATACGATAAGTTTGCATGTGGTCAACATTCCTGAATCAACTCATTTCATGTATTTTATGAATTATAAGAGTCATATACCAAACATACCGACTAAGAATGGTTGGAATGGGTACGTGGGGTTCCCAACCTATATGGAAAATACCCAGAAATCTGATTGTGTATTCCTATATATATTAGAAATATTCTAATGGATTTGGATTGGGTATTTCTATATGTAGTAGGAATATCTCAATGGAGTCGGATTGAGTAATTCTATATATAATAGGAATACATCAATGATTTAGATTGGGTATTACTATATATAGTAGAATACCTCAACTAGTTGTAGGTTTGAGGCAATATATACTAGGTGTGTCCTTACCCTAAAATATATCTCAGAGCGATAAGAGGGAAAAATGAGGCAAAGTGCTTGTGAAACTTTGAAAAGGAGAAAGAATGATTGGAGGCCGTTTCGAAGGAGGAGATCAATTTTGGGTATTTCTCGTTGTCTTCTATTTTCATTGTTGTATTCTAATGAGTTATAGTGATCCGTTTGGATCGGAAGGAGCTTGTAGTGGGTGTATTCTCTTTATTCCATTAGTAGGGGTTCTTCACGGTTGGACTCCGGTCGTCCCGTAGTTTTTTCATCTGAGTTTTTCAAGTAAAAATATTTGTGTCTACGATTTATGTTTGGCATTTTTGGTTTGTGTACTTTTGTTCGATTCTCTCGTAGGCTCTTTAGTTTGGGGGAATGTTTTTCGTGCTTCATTCCCAACAAAGTGGTTTCAGAGCTTTGGGTTCAGAGAGATGTCAGAAGTTGACAGTCAAATCAGAAATTAGAGATGGATGCAAAGTCGATACGCATGGTAAACCTGAACGGTACCAACTATCACTATTGGAGGAGCAAGATGAATGATTTGCTATTTGTCAAAAGTTACATTTGTCAGTATTTACATCTGAGAGGCCCAGTGATAAATTCGAAGAGGACTGAAATTTTGAACATATATAGGTACATGGGTATATAAGGCAGTACGTTGATGAGAACATATATAATCATATTGCCAGTATTGAGCATACGAGGACACGGTAGGATAAGCTAAAATCTCTGTATGCAAAGAAGACCGGGGTAAATAAATTGTTCCTTATCCGAATGATGATGGGTCTGTGGTACAAAGATAGTGCATCTATTATGGATCACATGAGTGAGTTCCATGGTGTAGTGGACCACCTATCCTAAATAGCTGTCAATTCGACAACGAAGTTTAGGGACTTTTGTTGCTATGTACATTGCCAGACTCGTAGGAAATCATAGGAGTTTCTATGATCTCTTCTGCTCCAGAAGATATGGTCAGTTTGGAGTTTGCCAAGAGCGGGTTACTGAATGAAGAGATACGGAGGATTCTTAAGGTAGTTCATTCACATCACACTCGGAGACATTGGTTTCAAAGAGCCGCTGAAGAGGCAAAAGCAAGGATCCGAGTGATGGCAGTGACAAGAGCATGGACAATTCCAAGGTCAGTAAGAGGACAAAATGTTATCGTTATGGCAATAAGGGCCACATCAAGTGAAACTGTTTTACTTGAAAGAGAGATAAGAAGGGCGACAAAGGAAAGCAAAGAAAGAATATTACAACGATGGCCTTGGCTCATAGAGACGATGTGATCATCATAGATGATGAGGTTGTCATGAACCTCGCCTATATGATAATTCTTGACTGATGGACTCAGGTACTTTATTGCACGTATCTCATAATAGAGTATTATTTGCTACTTATACGACAAGCGACTGTGATGTGTTGAAGACAGACAACAAAGATGTGTCAATGGAGGTTGCTATTGTAGATGTGCATTTGAGGATCAAGACGGATTCAGTTCTTGTTCTCAAAGATGTCCGTCATGTCCTTGATATTCGTTTCAACCTTGTGAGCACCCTGAATTTTGGGTTAATTTTTTTTATTTTATTTTATTTTCTGATGGATTGGTTTTGATAAATAATTTATTCTGTTATTTTTTTTCTTAAGTGTGCTTTTCCATGCCTTTGATATTTGGAGTGTCAGGGATGTTCAACTCTGAAAATCTTCTTCACGAGTTTTGGAGTGGACAAGATTACCTTCATGATGGTATATAGTGTCCCACTCAAACTTGTTCCCTTGTGCTCTTTTTGCTTCGCAGAACTTCGGGTCGAATTAGACCATTTGATTATTAATTATTTTTCCCACTCTTTTCCTTGATCATTATTAGAATGTTCCCGTGACTTTTAATTTGGGAGTGCAAGACCAGTCAGTTTCTTGAAACCAACTTCTCATGCATGATCTACTCGAGACGCTCGTCACCCATGACCTTCGTGTCCCACTCAGACACGCTATTTTGTGCTCCATTTGCTTCGCACAACTTTCCTGACACGTGACCCAATTTTTTTCACCCCACGGTGTCACATTTATTTTCCAACTTGATTTGTGGGTACCCTGTCGACCAAAACCTGTCAGCCCCAACTATGGACATGGCCTATATTGAGCCTACTACCCATGTGCTACTTATTTACCCATGATCATCAGCACCTATTTTTATTCGATTTTTGTACAATGTCCGGTTTTGATCCAATCCGGCTCCACCAAGTCCAGTCCAGCTTCGTGCTACCCTCCATCATGACACCCACATATTTTCTTCCCCAAAAATATCAAGTACTCTTCTACCTATTTTCTATATTTAATGGAAATTTCTGTTGAATTAAATCCCATTAGAATGACCCAATTTTTAGCTAATTAATTCCTAGCCTTTGATTCCCCTCATTTAATCCTAGCCATCCAATTCCCTCCATCCCATTAGCAGCCATAGGCCGGCCCTAAATTCTACGAGAGAACAACTTTTTCTCTCTCTCTTACTCTCACATTTATTATCATCATCCCTCTTTCTCTCACCTTCTAATAAACTTTCCTTTCAAACAAACAATACACACACCAACAGCAACGACCTCTCCTCCCATGGCCCGGCCTCCCACTTCCATGGCCAGCTTGAACACCACACTCCCCTGGCCGAGCCCCTGGCCAGCCTCCGCTGCCGTCGACTACTCTACAATACCACCCTCCTCATTCTCTCCTCCTCCTTCCTCCTTTCATCAATCCATCCATCCATCCACGTTCACAGCCAACACCACCCCCTCCTCCGTCCCATCGTACCGCCGACCCTTGGCCGTGCAGCCTCCACCGTCGCCGGCCAGGCAGAGCAGCCACGCACAGTCGCGTCGAGCTGCGGCAGCAAGCACAGCCGCATGCCCAGGCGCGCACGTGCACGCGCGTGCGGGCCACCGTCGTGCACCGCCGCATCGCCGCACGGCCGCCGTGGCCACCCTGGATGTGCGCCCCACTCCGACGAGCAGCCCTCTGACGGCCAACGTCCTCCGGGACGCGCCGTCGAGACGATTCGTGCATTTTGCACGAAGTCCCGTCGTGACACGCGCGGAATCAAGTTCATTTTTGGCGTTCCGTCGCAGCAACTTCGTACACGTTTTTCTAGAAATTTGACCGTTGGATCGACAATTTCTTCGCTCTACCACAATCTCGGTATATCCACCTTCACTCTTGTCAATTTCATCCGTTAATTTTATCGTTTGATACATCAAAATCGGCCACCAAGTTGACCGTTTAAATTGTATTAATTTTAGACAGTTTCACGAGGCCAACTTCGTCAGCTTGTATCTCCTCCACTACAGCTCTGTTTGGCGTGCTACCAGTTCCTGTGCGAAGCTGTTATAATCCTCTTACTACCCCTCTAGTTTCGTTTCATTGTGAGCTTGTTTGATTGGTTGAATTCGACGCCAAAGTTGGCCGTCCGAATTCATAATTTCCAACTTGTAAAATTTTATTTTTGAACATGGGACTCCATATTTCATTTTTGACACCACCATTAGACTCGTGGCATCGTTCTGGCTTATTTTCATATAAAATTTGTTAGATTTGGAGACCGTGGGCCCTGGCACGTTTTTCGGTGTAAAGTGGGTCCCACATTCTGGGTCAACGGGACTTTTTGATGCCGGCTCATCGGAATCCAATTTCGAATATACCGTTGAGTTCGTATCGTCATTCTGGACTCGTTGACATATAATTTGCTAGGTTTTGGTGGACATTGAATCCGGCACGTATTTCGGTGCAAATCGGATACCAATATCCAGGTCAATGGGTCATTTTGAGATTGGCTCATCGAAATCCAATTCCGGGGATACCGTTGAGTTCGTATCATCATTCTGGACTCGTTGACATGTAGTTTGCTGAGTTTTGAGAACTTTGGCTCCGGCACGCATTTTCGTGTAAATCGGAATTCCAAGTTTTGGTCAACGGGCCAAATTGAGATCGGGTCAACGAAATCCAATTCTGGAGATACCGTTGGGTTCGTATCGTCATTCTGGTTTCGTGGACATATAATTTGTTATATTTTATAGACTTATTTTCTTACACGTTTTTCGGTGCAAAACGGCTCCGACACGGACACCGTTTTGACCCAAAATTACCTTTTTGTCCTTGTGTCCAAATTGGACCGATGGGCAGGCTATCCTAGCTGATTTGACCATTTAGGACACGTTGGCGATGTTTATTTCATCGTCCAACAATGTTTGTTGATAAATTCTCTGTGTTTAACCTTTTATAATAATTAATTCTTATAATGTTCGTATTTCGGGATTAGTACAACGAAACTGAGATCAGTCAATTCCAGTGATCTCACATCACTGAAATTGACAAGATGAACATGTGGATCACTATAATAAGATTATCAACCTCACCATTGATCTTCTTATCTCGATTTACGTGTCGTTAGTTTCGACGTACGAATAACGAAGTACACTTTATATCTTTAATAATTAGACTAGAATTGACCCTGTTTGACCAGAGTTGACCAGTTGATCCAAAGTCAACTGTAAGTCAACACTTGACCTAGTTTGACTAGATTATTGACCGGAGTTGACCTAGAGTTGATTGACTTAGAAGAACCTAGAATAATATAGATTGCTTGTAGTGTTTCTGTTATTATGATTTGAACACCTTGTAACCTGTGTTGCTTTAAATAGGACTCTGTGGCTTCAGTTGGCCCCCTTTACCTATCAGCTGTTCAGGTTATCGGGCGAGTACATTCTTTGATCATTTCATATCATGTTTAGGATTATATTTCCTGCTTTAGACTATCTTACTTGATGCAGATACGTTGGAACACGGATTGGTACTATATGGATCCCTTCATGAGATGTTATCCCTCTCGGGAGCATCAGATACTTTTGTCTCATGTGTGTTTCACTTACATCACGTATCATATGCTTCTATTATCATGAATCTTCGAGAATCAGCTAGTGACTCATGTACTCACATGATCACCGAGCCTTCACGAATCAATTCATGAATCACCCTATACGGGTAGTAGTTTAGTCACGAATCTTAACGTAACTTGACTGGATCCTTGTGTATTGATTGGGGTACAGGGGAGTATGAATGGTCATGTGAATAAATATCCAAAGTAGTGTAGTCATGAATCACTCTTAGTGTAGTCATGAATCAGTCCTAAGCCATTCACATGTTCATCTGTACTCTAAATCACGAGCACTGTCTCTCTATATATATATTATAGATATTTACATACAGTCTCTCTTTTACATTATGCTATTCTTCAGATCCTGTATTTTATTCTCTAGCAAGATTATATTTCATTTCCTGCTATGACTTGTTGAGATGTATTGTGCTCGCTCCAGTCCTGACTGGACCTGTTGATAAATTTTACAGATAGCCTGGAGGTTGTCTGCTAGCCTAGAGGAGACACTTTAGAGGTTGTTTAGATAGTTATTTCATTTGTCTAGAGTTTTATTTACTTTAAGGATTACTGTATTTTAAGATTTGAGATATATTTCTGGGTTTGTGTATTTTAGACACTTAGATTTCTCTCTGCTGTATCTCTTTTGGATTTCATGTTTTATCTATCCTTATCATACTCTAACTTAGATGTGATTGAGACTGTATCTGCTATGTCACCCCCATTCGGGGAGTATAAACTGCTTAGTATATTGTTAGATGTTGTGACCTAGGACAGCGTTCTACCGCCGACACTGCGGCGTAGGCTGGGTGGTGTTACGTTCTCGTACCCTGACAGTGGGTGCGGGTCGTGACACGTTTTTAGTGGTGGCCCATGCAGGTCGAGTTTGTGTAGTGGTATTCGAACTAGAGTACCACTACAGCCTGTAGTAGGAATAGGATATATTTTTGAAGATACTCAATCACAATTAGGATCCCTTGAGAGATTCCTGGGACGACCCTTGAGAATCTTGTTTAACTCCGATTTGAAAACTCTTTTTCCTTGATTTGATTTATCTTTACTTTCTGTTGTTGAATTTGATTTTGATGTATTATTATTGAATTTGAGTTTGTATTTATTGATTTTGATGAAGATTATTGAATTTTGAATCTTGATGTTAGCTATAGCATCCGAGTTTGTAGTTATATGATATGAAGGATTTTTGTTCATTTTTGAATCTTGATGTTCGTTGATAAATTTGATTTTTGGGTGTTCATTGTTGATTTAAATTAATTTTTGTCAAGATGAAATTATATGAGCTAGGTCATCTAAGTTTTGGAATCTAGTCTTCTATAGTCACATTAGCCAGCATGGTGAGGACATATAGTCTGATTTTGGATACATTTCTCGGGTGTGGGAATTTAAGGTTTTTGCAGCAAAGCTAGCGACACCGCAAAAATGTTAAATACCACGATTCTAGAGGTATGTGCCTAAGTCGAGGGCTCTGTGATTATCGTAGCCTTGCTTACTAGTATGACGAGGATTTAGAGTACCATAATTTTGGATAGACGCATATGATTATCAGATTGTACCTTAAATGCTTTTGAACATATTTTGCTACTTTTGTTTCAGTCATTCAAAAAAAAAGAAGAGAATTATTGTTGTTTCGTTTTGTTTTGCTTCTCATTGTTTACTTAGGAGTAGCTTGTGTAACTTCTTGCTATGAGATTCTACATAATACAATAAATTGATGACTTTGCTATACCTTATCTTGGATTTGATAATTTAGCTCTGGGTTTCAAAATGGTTCTTCTTTAAACAGATAAGCAAAACAGATTTATCGTTATTTCTTTCTTGCTAGTATTCTTGTATTAGATAATAATAAATTGTCTAGATTACACCAATCACCTACTTTGTAATCTTGGTAGGAATCTAAATGCTGGTCTTAATGTAGAATTAAAATTTTTTTATATTGGGGCATGGGAATATATATGAATATATATAGCAGACACTTTGCCTGACACATATGCATGCTACGCTTGATTTCCAACCTATCTAAATACATATTAATATGTTGTTGATGTTAAATTATCAAAACCCTAATATTTCTGGTTCTCTGCTTTTTTCAGTTTAAATTCATAATTCCAATATAGATTTCATGTTATTAGTTATGTTTACATCACTACACATGTATGTTATACTTAGGGTTTCAATTCAAAAAAAAAATTTTAGTTGAGTTTTGTGTTTGAATTTGTCAAATCTAAGACTGTGTGTATATTAACCCTTAATATTGGATTTTAAATATTAGTTCAAATTGTTGTTTTAAATGTAATGTTTTGAGCTATATACATTGTGGTATGTAGCGATATAAATTTAGGTTTCGTATTCTTACATGTTAGGTTGTGATAAACATTGGGTTGGTTTGATGTTCGAATTTATCCAAAATCCTAAAACTGAATACATGTTAACATTTTTATATTGATTTCAAATGTTTAGTTCAATTTCATATTTAACATGTAATATTGAACTGTATGCGTAGATAAATGTATGGATAGTATGTTAGGGTTTCATTTATATCATGTTAGGATGTATTGGGAGCGTTGAGATTGGTTGTGATGTTTTAAAACCCTAAAATCTGAGACCGCATTATGTTAATATTTTACTGCTTTAAATGTTAGCTCATTTCAGATTTTGTATGTAAATGTTGAACTAAAACTGGGTTTAACCTTTCAATACTAAGCTATAACCCTGTACAAGGACACACACACACACCCCAATTTAGTATACACTGTCATGTAACCTAACCATTTCCCCTCTATGTTATGATCGTATATCTATATAGATACATATAGAGCTTAGGCATACATGTTATAATGTATATAGATACATAACTAAATCTCTAACTCCTTATATATATATGGTTAGCCATGCATGTTATGAGTAAATAGGTTGTATATTGTAGATTGTTAACCTATATGCCATGAGTAGTGTAACAGGATAGATATTGTTTTGAAACCCAAATCCTCATATACACTTTCATGTATATTCATGTACACACACGCCTACTATCTAACCATATGAACATGTCCCCATACACATAATGCTAGTTTTCCCCTCTAACGCTCTCTATATATATTGTGATTGGATTTCAATGCAAGTGATTTTCAATTCCTTAATTTTTGAATTTGATTTTTCTGTACCCTTTATAGATAATTGGTAGTTGCCTTTATTTTATTTTGATAAGTACCAGTTTTCAAATAGGATGGTAGACTGCCTTACAGTTTTGATGGTTTGTTGTTTCTGTGACTTTTGTTTAGCACCCTAAATTGCTTGTGTGTTTTGATACCCTATGACCGTTTTGGTTTAGCATGACTAGTATACCTAGATGAGACTTTCACTACCACCGTATGCCATGACCCTGTATGACGTCCTTTTTGATGGTATGATTTGTTTAAGTTCTGGGACTTGATTGTGGGGGTTTGACCTAGAAGGAGTATGATCATTTTAATTTCGAGGACGAACTTTTTATAAGGTGGGTAGGATATGAGCACCCTGAATTTTGGGTTGATTTTTTATTTTTTTATTTTCTGATGGATTGGTTTTGATAAATAATTTATTCTGTTATTTTTTCTTAAGTGTGCTTTTTCGTGCCTTTGATATTTGGAGTGTCAGGGATGTTCAACTCTGGAAATCTTCTTCACGAGTTTTGGAGTGGACAAGATTACCTTTATGATGGTATATAGTGTCCCACTCAAACATGTTCCCTCGTGCTCTTTTTGCTTCGCAGAACTTCAGGTCGAATTAGACCATTTGATTATTAATTATTTATTCCACTCTTTTCCTTGATCATTATTAGAACGTTACCGTGACTTTTAATTTGGGAGCGCAAGACCAGTCAGTATCTTAAAACCAACTTCTCATGCATGATCTACTCGAGACGCTCGTCACCATGACCTTCGGGTCCCACTCAGACACGCCATTTTGTGCTCCATTTGCTTCGCACAACTTTCCTGACACGTGACCTAATTTTTTTACCCCACGGTGTCACATTTATTTTTCAACTTGATTTGTAGGTACCCTGTCGACCAAAACCTGTCAGTCCCAACTATAGACATGGCCCACATTGAGCCTACTATCCGTCCGACACTTCTGTCCCATTTATTGGAATCCCCATGTGCTACTTATTTACCCATGATCATCAGCATATATTTTTATTCAATTTTTGTACAATGTCCGATTTTGATCCAATTCGGCTCCACCAAGTCCAGCCCAGCTTCGTGCTACCCTCCATCATGACACCCTCATATTTTCTTACCCAAAAATATCAAGTACTCTTCTACCTATTTTCTATATTTAATAGAAATTTCTGTTGAATTAAATCCCATTGCAATGACCCAATTTTTAGCTAATTAATTCCTAGCCTTTGATTCCCCACATTTAATCCTAGCCATCCAATTCCCTCTATCCCATTAGCAGCCATAGGCTGGCCCTAAATTCTATGAGAGAACAACTTGTTCTCTCTCTCTCACTCTCACATTTATTATCATCATCCCTCTTTCTCTCTCCTTCTAATAAACTTTCCTTTCAAACAAACAACACACACACCAACAGCAACGACCTCTCCTTCCATGGCCCGACCTCCCACTCCCATGGCCAGCTCGACCACCTCACTCCCCTGGCCGAGCCCCTGGCCGGCCTCCGCCGCCGTCGACCACTCCACAATACCATCCTCCTCATTCTCTCCTCCTCCTTCCTCCTTTCATCAATCCATCCATCCAACCACGTTCACAGCCAACACTGTTTGCCATGAAATATAAAAGAACAGAACAATTATCGGAGGACCGGACTTTTACTTCACGTTACAAACTCGCTTGTACAAAGAAAGCCTAGGGACGAAAACCTAGGTACAGCAATCTAAGTATAATTATTTATTTTAGATTCTGGGAGGTGACAATATAGGCTCGGGAAAGCGACGGCAGCTCTGCCTTACTCCTTGGACGATCGGTATGCAGCCTTGGCTCCAGAAGATTGCTTGGCGTTGGAAGAAATGCTCTCTTTGCTTTCTCTGCTTCTCCTCTCCAAGTATTCTGGTGCTCTCTCTCTCTATATGTGTACTCTTCTCTGTATCTCTCTGCCTGTGTGTCTCTTTTTCACAGGGGAATGGCACCCTGCTATTTATAGGAATGAGATGTGATCATTAGGGTTGCAAATGATTGCTTCTTGGAGATGGCGACGGCCTGTGGATTGGTCAATCTAGGCCATTCGTTTTGATTATGACGAATCCGGACCATTAAGTATAGATTACACCAAATCTCATCAGCAATTAATACTGATTAGAATAAATCTTCCTCATAATGATCTTCTGATGTCTGCGAATAAATTTGATTTATTCTTCTGCCACGTATCCCAGATTCTTGAGATTTGACCCAATCTCTGATTGCAATAAATCTGGGAGATTGATCGTCTTAGAACACGTGTCCTAGGAGCCACTGGGGGGATCTGAACCGCATGACGATTGAGCCGCATATGATTTTGGGCCGCATAAGGTTAGGGCTACGTGTCATGGCTGCTCGGGTAGTGGCTTCCCCCCTTCGAACCCCTGAAATGCATGGAGATGATCATTGCGAGCCGCATATGGATGCATCTGCCTAGGCCGTATGGAAATGGTCCTCTTGAACCGCATGGGAAGGCCTCTGCTTGAGCCGCATGAGGCTGTCTCGGCCTGAGCCGCATGGAGCGGCTTCATTCTGAACCGCATGGGAAGTCTTCGCTCGAGCCGCATATGATCGTCCACGTGATCAAGGCCACGTGGTATTTTATGGATCTCGGGGGATTTGTGTCAGAGATCTTTTTCTCTTCCCTAGGGGGCTGTCATTATGACAGGGTCATAATTACTTCTTTTGTATCAGAGCTGTCACTTTTTCAGAATTGTCAGCCGTCACAGTAATTAATGCAGCATGGGTCGAAGGGGAGCACTGTTACGCCACGTGTCTTCTGAGCCGCATGAAATATTTCATACCGTATAGTTCCTGAGCTGCATAGTCCTTCTGTGCCGCATGGGCTGTTTGAGCCGCATGGGATTCCCTGGCCGTATGGGTCATTTTTCATGCTTCTACAAGACCCCCTTCAAAGTTTTCAATTTGCAAAATTGAAATACTTTGAATAAGAAGCATGGTCGTATTTTTTTCTGGCCACATATGCCGCCCTTGCCGCATGAGTGTTTAAGCCGCATAGATAGGTCAGTCGCATGAATTGACTTAGCCGCACAGATAGTTCAGTCGCATAGAACTTTCGGCCACATCATCGTTGCCACATATGGCAATCCTTTGCATTAAATGCTGTTTGATTTGGTGTCAGCTTTAAAGGCCACTTTTCGGTGTGGGATCCGAGGAGCTTGGCCTCCATTTTCGGCGGCTCAATTTGATAACCGAAGAGTCGGTCTGCGTGTATGCACGGGGATCGAAATACTTCACTTTTGTTTATAAATATGGATGAGTATGCTCGGGGGAGTTCTTTACTTTCTCCTTCGTCCCACTATTGCTATCTTGTCTTTCTTTCCTCATTTCTCTTCTCCGATCATTGGCCATGGCCCCCAAATCCTCTAAGGTTGCTTCTGCCGCCACGAAGGGCAAGAAGGCGGCTTCTTCGTCAGCTGTTGTGCCCGCAGTGCACCCTGATGTCCGTCCTGCCCTTAATGGTAAGGGTTGTATTTGGATTATTTCTGAATCCTAAGCATTTATGGTTCTGTTGCATATTTATGCACAAGCCTTCACCCATGTTCGAGCATGATAGAGCCGCATATGCTGCGTTACTCTCTCATATCCGAGCCGCATAGACGATGCCTCATATTTGGACTGCATAAGAAGGATTTGAGTTTCTGGATATAAACCGT
The DNA here is from genome assembly GCA_029216955.1 of Iris pallida. Classification (NCBI taxonomy): domain Eukaryota; kingdom Viridiplantae; phylum Streptophyta; class Magnoliopsida; order Asparagales; family Iridaceae; genus Iris; species Iris pallida. The sequence continues at coordinate 827,403 of JANAVB010044018.1, read as the reverse complement.
ATGGGGTCTCCCTTGAACGGAGCCGCATAAGCTTCTGACAGACTGATCCGCATAGCATGTTGCTGTTGGCACATTTTATTTTGATTATTAACAGCATCTTCGTAGTTTAGTCTTCTGTTCTTCAGATTCAAATATTCTCAGAAGATCTACTACATGGAGTTCTTCCGTTCAAGCGTAATCATCTTTTATATTGAAGACTGAAGCAGTTACCGACGTTTCCTGCATAAGACGGCGTCTTCCTGCTTAGAGTCTCTGTGTCTATACAAGTCTAGGTATATTTGTAAACACCTAATGACGGATGACAAGTAAAAAGAACAAGTCAAAAATTAAATACCAACAGAGCGGCATACCGGCGGCATGCTTCGGCATACCGGCGGTATACCGATTTTAGAGCTCAGAAAGTTGCTGTGACGAATTGTCGGCATACCGGTGGCATGCTCCGGCATACCGACGGTATACCGATTTTTGTGTCCAAAAAGTTGCTGTGACAAATTGTCGGCATACCGACGGCATGCTCCGGCATACCGGCGGTATACCATTTTTAGCAACCCAAAAGTTGCTGTGACAAATTGTCGGCATACCGACGGCATGCTCCGGCATACCGGCGGTATACCGTTTTTAGCAACCCAAAACTTACTGTGACCAATTGTCGGCATACCGGCGGCATGCTCCGGCATACTGGCGGTATACCGAATTTCAAATATTTAGTTTTTGAACTGCCCTGACTAGCATTAATGGCAGCATTTAATGCTCTCAAACGGTCATTAATATGACCGTTACTATTTGATCGCTATACCGACGGTATACCGCTGCATACCGACGGCATGCCGGTCTGTCTGTATTCAGAGCATTAAATGCCACCAACTCTTGGTTCTCCTATAAAAGAAAGGTCTCTCTCTCTTGAGCTTTCTCACCAACTCTTACCATAAATTTTCCAACAACCAAGAGCTCCACCATTAATACTCTTCCAAGCTTTTTATTGTCATCCTCTCCCAAAGTGCTAGAGTATTAAAGAGTTGTACATTTCGATCTTCACGTGTTAGAAGATCAACAAGTTCTCTTCTCTTTTGTTTGAAGTTGGCGAGCCTTCGTAAGAAAACTCGTGTGTAGAAGTTGGCGAGTCTTCGGATCCAAACTCGTGTTGAAGTTGGCGAGTTCTTCTGATCCAAACTCGTATGTACTATTTAGTTAAATAGTGGATTAAAGCCGGAGAGAGTTCCGGGACTGGATTGCCTCAAAAGAGGATACCAGGATACATCATTGCGTTTGATCCTTCTACTCTTTACTTTCAATTGTCTTTATTGCATCAATTGTTGTAGTTAATTTTTAATTTCCCTATTCACCCCCCCTCTAGGGTTCTATAATTGGTATCAGAGCTTCGTTCTCTTGATTTGAATTTACACCCATGAGTGATCCATGGCCTCTAACCCTAGTATCAACACGTTTCACAATGAGGGACACTCCACAAATAGGCCTCCCATATTTGATGGTACCAACTATAACTATTGGAAGATTAGGATGAGCATTTATCTGAAGTCCATAGATTTTGACCTATGAGATTGTGTGATAAATGGACTCCCTACTCCTTCCAGAGTTATTGAGGACATTGCCTCTGACACTCTTAGGGACACTCTCTCTGAAAATACGAAGAAGCTTGCAAGTCGAGATGCCAAGGCAATGAATGCTCTTTATTGTGCTCTCGACAGTAGTGAATTCAACCGAATCTCTACTTGCAAGACTTCCAATGAGAATTGGAAATTACTTGAAGTCACACACGAGGGAACTTCACAAGTGAAGGAATCTAAGATTAGTAGACTCACGCAAGAATACGAGTCTTTTAAAATGAAGCATGATGAATCTATTACTTGCTTGTTTACTCGATTTGGTGATATTAATAATCCTCTCTCCTCTCTTGGTAAGGAATATCCGGCTCATGAAAAGATCAGAAAAATCCTTAGAGGATTGACGAAAGTTTGGAGTCCTAAAGCTACCGCAATTATTGAGGGAAACGATCTAACAGTCATGAACCTTGAGACCCTCATGGGTAAACTTATGACTCACGAGCTCGATATGAAGGATCAAGAGGAATCCTCCGTACAAGAGAAGGAGAAGGAGAAGACCAAAGAGAAGGAGAAGACTCTTGCTCTCAAAGCTACAAAGTCTTACTCCAAGGAGAGCTTCGTCGACAATGAGTCGGATGATGATGAAGAAATAGCTCTCACAGCTAAGCACTTCCGGAAATTCCTCAAATTCAACAAAGCCAATCGCTCCAGACGGGAAAATGAGGAAGATCCGGCGTGCTATCAATGTAGAAGACCCGAACATATCAAGAGGGACTGTCCGATGATAAGAAGAGATTCAAGCAAGTACGAAAAGCCAAGCAAAGGAAGCTCGTCCTCTAGAAAATTCGCCAACACTAGCATTTGGTGTGAGAGTGATGCTAGTGACTCCGACAATGACAAGGAGTGCAAACACAATGCAAATGTTTGCCTCATGGCAACTGATGAGGTACTTGATGATCTTTTCTTAAACACTCTTACTTATGATGATTTGGAAAAAGCTATCCTTGAATTACACAAAGAACACAAAGGTGTTAGGAATAAATACAAGAAGTCTCTAAAAGATATTGATGCCCTTCAACTTGAAGTAGAGAGACTCTCTAATATCATTATTGATATAAAAGGGAAATCTTCCGCATCTGACACGGATGAGACAGAGTCCTTAAGACTCAAATATCTAGAATCTCTTGACACCATCAAGAAAAGGGATGATGAGATTCTATCCATGAGAAGTTCTTATGAATTTGCTATACGCAAATGTCAAGATGCTAGTAGAAGAAAATATGACACTTCTATTAAGTATAATGATCTTCTTACACGGAGTAAGAATTTAGGTAATAAGAATACCACTCACATGCATGCTCCAAGACACCCCCACACTCATCACAATGCTAGGCATACCCCTTACATGAACACTACACACAACTCCTTTTCTAACACAAGAAAAGGACCTTTTGTTAAGAAGAACACCTCACATCATGCTTTTTACTATCATCCTCATAACACTCATGGTAGAACTTCTCACACTAGAAACTCACATATGCACAACACTCACACTTCTTCTTCTAAATCTTCTTTGATGTACAATTATTATGGTTTGCTCGGACATACTTCAAATTTTTGTTATACAAGGAAACAAGTTGACATGAAAGTTCTTAAATGGGTTCCTAGGACTAACAATCAAGGACCCAAACAATCATGGGTACCAAAATGTTCATCTTTAACTTATGTTGTAGGTGACAAATCCTTCTCATGCTAGGAGCAAGTGGATTCTCGATAGCGGTTGTTCAGGGCACATGACCGGTGATGCTTCACTTTTTACAACGCTATCGATGAAGAAGGAAGGACACGTCTCCTTCGGTAACAATCTTAAAGGTTATATTATTGGGAATGGTAATATCGGTTCTCCTCCTTATCCTTGTATTAATAATGTATGTCTTGTTACTAATCTCAAGCATAACCTCCTTAGTATTAGCCATCTTACCGATAATGGCTATGATATCAAGTTTGTTAAACTCAAATGCTACATTACCGATAGCTCTAATGGAACTATTGTTTATGAAGGCATTAGAGAAAACAACATTTATGTTCTTTATCTTGTTGAAGGTACTAACAATGACAGATGCCTAGTTGCAAAGAACGATGAGAGTTGGCTTTGGCACATGAGGCTTGGACACGCCAACATGGATACCATCTCTCGTCTCGCCTCCAAGAAGCTTGTACGAGGACTCCCAAGTATTCCATTCAAAAAGGATATGGTATGTGAAGAATGCGAGAAAAGTAAGTTGACCAAGTCATCCTTCAAATCCATCAACTCTGTGAGTACCACTAGACATCTTCAACTTATTCATATGGATCTTTTCGGCCCTAGTAGAGTAGCTAGCCTTGGTGGCAAACTTTATGCTTTTGTTTTAGTTGATAATTTTTCGAGATTTACTTGGGTTATTTTTCTTGCTTGCAAAAGTGATACTTTTCGTGAATTTGTTGCTTTTTGTAAACGTGTTCAAAATGAGAAAGGTTTTTCTATCAACGAAATTAGGAGTGATCATGGAGGGGAATTTGATAATGCCGATTTCAAAAGGTTTTGTGAAAAGAATAGTTTTGGACATGATTTTGCTTGCCCACGTACTCCTCAACAAAATGGTGTTGTGGAGAGAAAGAATAGAACCCTTGGCGATATGGCCCGGGTTATGTTAAACCAATATAAGCTCCCCCAATATTTTTGGGCGGAAGCCGTTAATACGGCATGTCATGTTATAAATAGAGTCTTAATTAGACTTATTTCTAAGAAGACTCCTTATGAGCTTTGGTTTGACAAAATTCCCTCTATTGAATATTTTAAAGTTTTTGGTTGTAATTGTTTTATCTTGAATACCAAGGATAACCTAGGCAAGTTTGAAGAAAAAGCCTATGAAGGAATTTTCCTTGGATATTCTACTCACAGTAAAGGTTTTCGTGTTTTAATAAAAGAAGTCTTATTGTTGAAGAGTCAATCAATGTCTCTTTTAATGAACTTAACTCTTCTACATTTTTCTCTTCTGAGGATATTGATGACATCTCGTTTGGGCTGGAGAACTCCTCTTTTGAAGATCGTCCTTCTTCATCTAACAATGAAAGTGTGACTCCGACAAAAGAGTCTCCTCCTCTCGAGCCTCCTCAAAAGGATCTCCCAAAAGAATGGAGATTTGTCACCAATCATCCTAAGGAACTTATCATTGGAGACCCTTCCTCCAAGGTTAGCACTAGATCCTCCACTCGTGATCTTTGTGCAAACGTGGCTTTTATCTCTCAAATAGAGCCTAAAAATGTTAATGATGCTTTTCTTGATGAATTTTGGATGATAGCAATACAAGAGGAGTTAAATCAATTTGAGCGAAACAAGGTTTGGGAACTTGTCCCAAAACCTAGTAATCACCCTATCATTGGAACGAAATGGATGTTTCGCAACAAACTTAATGAAGATTGGTTAGTGACTCGTAACAAGGCCCGATTGGTTGCTCAAGGCTATAACCAAGAGGAAGGCATTGACTACGACGAAACCTATGCTCCGGTTGCACGTCTTGAATCCATTCGTATGCTTTGTGCTTTTGCTTGTTTTAATGACTTTAAGCTCTTTCAAATGGATATTAAGAGTTCTTTTCTGAATGGTATTATTAAAGAGGAAGTTTATGTTAAACAACCTCCTGGCTTTGAAGATTTTCAATTTCCAAACCACGTGCTCAAACTCCACAAAGCCCTTTATGGCCTCAAACAAGCTCCCCGTGCTTGGTATGAGCGCCTTAGCTCCTTTCTTGTTTCTCATGATTTCTCAAAGGGAAAAGTCGACACAACACTTTTTATTAAATCCTATAATGGCACTCTCTTATTGGTTCAAATTTATGTCGATGATATTATTTTTGGTTCTACTAACAACACACTTTGTGAAGAATTTGCTAAAGTTATGCAGAAAGAATTTGAAATGAGCATGATGGAAGAACTTTCCTTCTTTTTGGGGTTGCAAATCAAGCAAGGACCCAAAGGAACCTTCATCAATCAAGCAAAATATACAAAGGACCTCCTCAAGCGCTTCGACCTTGACTCATCCAAATCAATGAGGACTCCTATGGCCACAACGACAAAGCTTGACCATGATGACGATGGCATATCGGTGGACATTCGTAAGTATAGAGGTATGATTGGTAGTTTGCTTTACCTTACAGCTAGCCGTCCTGATATCATGTTTAGTGTATGTCTCTGTGCACGATATCAAGCAAATCCAAAGGAATCTCACCTATGTGCCGTCAAGCGCAATTTTTGCCATCTCAAAGGAACCGTTAACACGGGCCTTTGGTATCCGAAATCTTCATCCTTTGAGCTTCACGGCTTCTCGGATGCAGATTTCACCGGATGCAAGATTGACCGAAAGAGCACTAGCGGCACATGTCAATTCCTTAAGAAATCCTTAGTATCATGGTTTAGTAAGAAACAAAACTCTGTTGCTCTTTCAACCACTGAGGCCGAGTATATTGCGGCCGGTTGCTGCTGTGCACAAATTCTTTGGATGTCACAAACACTGCTAGATTATGGCATTTCTCATTCTTGCATCCCTATTAAATATGATAACACTAGCTCTATCAATCTCACAAAAAACCCGATTTGTCACTCACGCACGAAGCACATTGAAATTAGACACCATTTTTTTCGTGACCATCAACAAAAGGGAGACATCCGTCTTGAGTTTATTGAGACCAATTCTCAATTAGCCGATATCTTCACCAAACCACTCCCGGAAGATCGCTTCTCTTTTCTTTGCCAAGAATTAGGCATTTTATCTATTGACCCTTAAAACTGTTCTTTGATCGGCACACCGGCGGTATACGGCGGTATACCGGCGGCATGCCATTTTTCGTTTCAGAATTTGGTTCTGTCTCGAAACTCGACATTCCATCGGTATACGCCGGCATACCGACTGTACGCCGGTTCGTGGCGGACAGGACATCAAATCAGGGTCCGGGCCCACCTTTCTTCTCTACTTCCTTTATTCTTTATTAACCTACTTTTATTCCCTCTCATCCATCCAATCCATCATAACTACCCATCTCTTCACCTCCCATCTCATTTATTACTCTTCCATCACATCCTCCCTTTCACTCCTCTTTTTACTCCACCCTCATAAATTCCAACCCACCACCTTTTCAACTCCCTTCTTTAAACCTCCTCTACAACCATTCTCGCCCTCCTCCCCTTTCAAAATCCATCTCTTCATCTTCCTCCTCCTCTTTAAAATCCTCTTTCCTCCATTACTTCTCCTACTCCTCCTTCATCCACTCCAAAAACCTAATCTCTCTTCATGGCAAACCCTAAGCGTCCTCGCTCCTCCTCCTCCTTGTTCAACCCCTTCATCCCGGTAGCCCAACCTCATGGGTACGACCAACGGATCTTTTCTAACTCTTTGGCGGCCGAGCTATGGTTCCAGCACTTCGTTCATCACAATGTCTTCAAGGGACGGGCGATAAATTAGAACCTCTTCCCCGGTCACGTCTTCTTGTTTGACGAGGCCGGACTCTCCTCTTTACTTCGGTGCCAAATACCCGTCTACCCCGCTGCTGTCCGACTATTCTATTGCAACTTGGTTGGGGACGACGATCACCCCGCCATTTAGTCTATGGTCAATGACCGTCACTTCCGTCTCACATCTAGGGACATCGGGCACATCCTCGGCATCCCGGACAAAGGGGAAGCCTTGCCTTCCTTGGCTGCTCTTCACTCCTCGACGGCGTCACCCTTCGACGAGTTCTGCCGTATCATCTGTAAGGGCCCCAACCCTTCTGCCATCCCGGCCCTCTCTTCACAGCTGGAGCCATTTTACTACGAGCTCCATAGGATAGTGTGCCATATACTATTTCCTAAGGGCAGGAACTACGACGCCATTACCGGCGATGCCCTCGTCTGCATGTATTATCTCTATGCCCGAAAGCCCTTCTCCTTCCCGAAGACTCTGCTTCTGCTCTTCCGACGTGTCATGCCCGCGGGAAAGACGAACCTCTACTACGGCTCATTTATCACTCTGCTTCTGGAAGCCCGGCAAGTTGACCTATCTCTTTGCTCCTCGGATGGCGTCCCCTCCTATCTTGCTGTCTTCCGTTCCCTTGGTGGCGCCTCTACTTCACATGCCTCGTCTTTCCAAGAGCAACCGGCATTGATCCTTTTGGCGCCTTCCAGCAGGCTCAGGACTATGGGGACGATCCGGCTGATGAGTAGGGACGGATTCGCTTTTGGATGATGGTCTCGTTTTATGCGTGTTTTAGTTTTATGTGTTTGTTTTTATGTCGACTTTTGAGGTCCTTCTGTGACCGGTGTGTGGTTGGTACCAGTTATTTGCAGTCCTTCGGGGACTTTACCTGTGGTTATCTCTAGTGTCAGGCTCTCGTTGAGGAGAGTCTTTCTATTTACCTTATGCTGTGTGTGTCGGGCATGTATTCACTTTTTACTTCAAAATATTAATACATGCTTTTCTTTATATGCTCTTGTCATTATCATTATGCTCATTTTCTATTATTATCCCCATCTTTGACTAAGAGACAAAGGGAAAGAAATCGTATTGAGGGGGAGTTGTCTACCTACGGGGGAGCTACTCCCTGAAGATGCTATTTCTCTGTTTTGTCAATTATCAAAATGGAAGAGATTGTTGGCACACTTTATTTTGATTATTAACAACATCTTCATAGTTTAGTCTTCTGTTCTTCAAATTCAAATATTCTCAGAAGATCTACTACATGGAGTTCTTCCGTTCAAGCGCAATCATCTTTTACATTGAAGACTGAAGCAGTTACCGGCGTTCCCTGCATAAGACGGCATCTTTCTGCTTAGAGTCTCTGTGTCTATACAAGTCTAGGTATATTTGTAAACACCTAAGGACAGATGACAAGTAAAAAGAACAAGTCAAAAATCAAATACCTACAGAACGGCATACCGGCGGCATGCTTCGGCATACCGGCGGTATACCGATTTTAGAGCTCAGAAAGTTGCTGTGACGAATTGTCGGCATACCGACGGCATGCTCCGGCATACCGGCGGTATACCGATTTTTGTGTCCAGAAAGTTGCTGTGACAAATTGTCGGCATACCGACGTCATGCTCCGCATACCGGCGGTATACCGTTTTTAGCAACCCAAAAGTTGCTGTGACAAATTGTCGACATACCGACGGCATGCTCCGACATACCGGCGGTATACCATTTTTAGCAACCCAAAACTTGCTGTGACCAATTGTCGGCATACCGACGGCATTCTCCGGCATACCGACGGTATACCGAGTTTCAAATATTTGGTTTTTGAATTGCCCTGACTAGCATTAATGGCAGCATTTAATGCTCTCAAACGGTCATTAATATGACCGTTACTATTTGACCGGTATACCGACGGTATGCCGCTGCATACCGACGGCATGCCGGTCTGTCTTTATTCAGAGCATTAAATGCCACCAACTCTTGGTTCTCCTATAAAAGAAAGATCTCTCTCTCTCTCTCTTGAGCTTTCTCACCAACTCTTACCATAAATTTTCCAACAACCAAGAGCTCCACCATTATTACTCTTCCAAGCTTTTCATTGTCATCCTCTCCCAAAGTGCTAGAGTATTAAAGAGTTGTATATTTCGATCTTCACGTGTTAGAAGATCAACAAGTTCTCTTCTCTTTTGTTTGAAGTTGGCGAGCCTTCGTAAGAAAACTCGTGTGTAGAAGTTGGTGAGTCTTCGGATCCAAACTCGTGTTGAAGTTGGCGAGTTCTTCGGATCCAAACTCGTGTGTACTATTTGGTTAAATAGTAGATTAAAGCCGGAGAGAGTTCCGGGACTGGATTGCCTCAAAAGAGGATACTAGGATACATCCTTGCGTTTGATCTTTCTACTCTTTACTTTCAATTGTCTTTATTGCATCAATTGTTGTAGTTAATTTTTAATTTCCCTATTCACCCCCCTCTAGGGTTCTACAGTTGCCTGAACTTTTCGGTTTAGAACCGCATATGTCCCATTGATCCGCATGAGCCATTGAACCAATATTATTTGGAATTCTCGATTGCCTTGGGCCGCATAAGGCTGTGTTGGCCGGGCCTCATAAACTCTCTTGGGGATGTGTCATCTGGAACTTAATCGAATTTGAGCCGCATAGGGCTTCATTTGATCTGAGCCACATAGGCTCGCAAAAACTGAGCCGCATAGGGCTTCATTTGATCTGAGCCGCCTAGGCTTGCAAGAACTGAGCTTAGTAACCATCTTTTAATCCTGTTTCTCTCTTTTTTTGTCCTTTTTCAGTGAACCTCCCGACCAACCCAGCAGGAGAACTTCTTGTGGGTTCGGCTCAGTTCGCCGTGGGCTTGCGGCTTGATGACTTAATCCGTCGTATAGTGGATCAGCTTCCCGCTAATGAACCTAGGGAGAGAGTGGCTGCCATTAATCACCAACCTTTCCACTTTCTTTGTTCCATGATGAATTCAGAGAAGCTGGATGGAGAATATCTGAAACCGGCTTTTCTCTTTGGGGATGCCTTTTCTATAAAGAACTCCCGATTGCTGGATGTTTCGGAGCACTGGGATTTTTATGTAGACGGAGTAGAGATCCATATCCCCGAGATGGAGCGACATTATCCTCTCTCATGGTTTAACATGGTACCGTTGGGCAGGACAATGGTGGGCTCCCTGACTCCCACCCAATCGGGAATGTTTGTGAGCAACATCCACTACAACAGGCGCACGGGTTTAGTATGTGCGGGCAAGGAATCAGTGAGTCGGACTGTGATGGGGCTGCTCCCTGGCACTTTTGTAAACATGATTGGCCCTAATTTTACTTTCGCTCTAGCTGATACCTTTCTGAATCAGCTCGCTCGTAAGGGGTCTTATTCCGTGGGCAGGTTGTCGCTGCTGAACTGGATCAACCCCATTCCCACATGGGCTAATCTTACCTCATAGATCTTGAGGAAGTATGGGGAATCACTTCGAGAAATTGACCTCTACTACGCCGTCAGGGGTACCTGCTACGGGTTGCCCATTAACAAGCCTTTGTTTATGGCTCTTTTGGAGCTGTATAATCGGCGTACAGGGACTTTCTTTGCCCCCGAAGGAGAGCTGGGGCTTGCTCTCCATGAGATGCACGCTGTTTCTAGACTGCCGTGGGGAGGTGAAGCTTTTGAAGTATATATACCGACGAATGAAGAATTTGAAGACCTGGATCGACGATTTCCTGGTTTCGTCGCCCTGTACCGAGAACTGTTGTGCCATCACAGCGGCTGCCACCAGATGGCTAACAAGAAAGAAAATAGCTCAGAAGGGAGCGCCCCTCACACTACGGCTCGGGTTTCGCATCTTTTCAAGTTGCGTCCCTCCGGCCGAGTTTCGTCTCGAAGTCCTCAAACCCCGAAGGAGGTGAAGAACATGATGTTGAAGGTCAAAAGGTCGAAGTCTACCCGTGACCGATTTGGAAGTCGCACTGACTCCCTCAGTTACTTCTACTATGGTACCCGGGAGATGTCCGATAAAGCGATCTTAGCTGGGTTCTTGATGGTGTGGCTACGCAATTGCGTAGTCTCGGGCGGCGCAGGTTCTATGGAAAGGATCAGCCGCCATTTCATTCTTCCTGCTGTGAAATTGGTCTTCAAGGTAAGACTGTCGCTCCTCCCGGCCATGGTGTGTAGCATACACCACGGCCTTCGCGCCTTTTCATCCAAAGTCATTGCTCGTGATGCGACGATGGACTTTGAACGGATAGAACTACCATACCACTACCTCATGGGGTGGTTATTAATTTACTACCGGTCGTTGATGAGGCTAGGAACCGAAGAAGATGTTACTACTGCCGACGCCTTTATTTTTTAATACCGTCATCAGCCTTGGGAACACGATACTATGTCAGCCTGCCGGAGGGCGTTGGCGAGGGTTGACAGGCCCGAGTTTTTTGTCTCTCTTCCTCAATTTACCCCCAGGGAAGTGAGGGGAGTACATGTCGACGGCGTTGATCCTCCCCAACTTTTATCTGAGAAGATGCTTCTTTGGTTACGCAACATCCGCCCTGCGCACCTGGTGTACCGTTACCGAAATAAAGTATACTTGGAGCCTTATCTGCCCAGTAGATTTTCCCGTCAGTTTGGGTATAGTCAATTGTTCCTGGATCGTCCTAGCGTTTGCTTGAGCTTTGAGGGCAGTGTACTCGATGGCGTCCGGGCTTGGCATTATTATAACGCGGTCCATACCCGGGCCAGCTTCTCAGTCCCCGATGCCAAGATGGCAGGGGATATTTTGTATATAGCGGCCCTTTATCATATTACAGCGAGCAAGCCTCCTGTCGATTTTGATATAAATACTAGCTTCATCGCTGGCACCGGTTTGGCTGAGAAGCCAGAGGGGTCCAAGAAGAGGAAGAGGGGGGCGAACAGGGTTCTTGTGCCGGACTCAGAGTCCACTAGGGCGGATAAGGAGGATGACGAACAAGACGCCGATGACTCATCGCATTCTTTGGACGAGGAAGTTGGGAATCAATCCCCTATCATGTCGGATGAAAGGGCTGCGGGTCAACCGTCTACTTGGTCTGACGAGGTGGTGGAGGATCAACAATCTGCAGTACCTGGCCCTTCGCGTAAACGAAGCAGGCGCGTGACTACCGCTGATGACCGAACCTATTCTACGAAGCACGCTGCGGTAAAACGTCGCAGGCTGTTTGTTGATGATGTGGACGTTGTTCCTGAGGTAATTTGGGCTTCAGCTGTTTTCTTTCTTCTTCTTCTATGTTATGGCCTAATCATTTGTTTCTTTTGCTCTTTATAGGTGTCGGATGAGCTTGCTCCTCAGGACCCGATTACCGAGGCTGACCCGGTCCTGTCTCATTTAGTCAGTGATGTGTACACCGCTATCATTGCCGCTGGGGTGCTTCCGATTGCGGTTGAGGATTTCCACCTTGCTGGGACCTCAACCCAAGGGAATGGGGTCTTTACCATGCCCATCCCTGAGACATCTGAACCCCAACATGATGACTTTGTGGGTGGGGAAACTACGCGGGCTGTGAACGAGCCGTCGCCTCCATGCTCTTCCCCTGGTAATACAAATCAAACCATAGCTCGTGAATAGGCCTATGTACTCCGTCATCTTATCTTTCAGATTATGTCGACTAATGGTTGCTTTGGATGTTCAGGTCCCAACCCTTCATTGTCAGTGATGGATATTGCTGGATCGAACCCTACTGGAGGGGGTCTGACGGAACCTCCCTATATCGAGGGACCTGCGTCTGGGTCGAGCTTGGGGTCCCAGGTAGCAGTGCAGCAGGGACAAGGGACGATGCTCCATGTTTCCTCCTCTGCGAATATAGTTTCGGGGGTCAACCTTTCCTCCCTGCCGAACATCCAGGCTCTTCGGGCGACGGAAGAGGAGTTAACTGCCATTCAAGCATCTTTTCGTACGGAATATGCTTCCTTGGTGGCGGGTGCAGTAACTTCTGAAGCTGCTTCTTTGGTACTGTCTGCCACTCTTCCTCTGACGTCGTCCTCTACAGAGGTCTTGGATGACGCGTTACAGGACGTGGTTGCCAGTTTCCATCGCCAACTGAAGAGGGGGCTCGAGGCAGCAGTTGAAAGGGGGACTCCCTTTACTCTGGCCCGTCGATGTGCCGGTGGCCAGATCAATATCCTTAAGACACTCCCTGGCGGAGGGGAACTGGCTGCGCTTCTGGAGCCTAAGCTATTAGAAGCTGATCGTCTCGTGGCCCAGTTTCGCTTGTTACAATAGACTGATTTACCCGCGGTCATAAATCAAGAGCGCAACTTCCTCATTACCGCGGTGGAGAAGGTGATGGCTGCCCGAGAATTGCTCAAGCCGGCTATATTGAAGGACCGCCGAGATTTGACCCAATTGCAAGATCAGTGGAGCCGTCGGGCTGACGATATCCTCGAACACCAGAGAAAGCTGGCCTTCTTGGAGTCCGAGCTGGAAGCTGCTTGTACTGAAAAAGGAATTGCTATCCAGGAAGCTGACAAGCTTAGCAGGGCCTCTGCCAATCTAGAACTTGCCCTAAAGAAGATAGAGACCAAATGGTTGGCATATATGTATCTGATGCGGAGCAACTATCCCAAGAGGCCGAGCGCCGAGCTAAGCAGAGGCTTGAACGGGGGACTGTCTTGGTGAGAGATCGGCTCCTGGAATTGTGTAATGCTGAGCTGTAGTCGGCCTTTTCTTCTTGTTTTGTTTCTGTTTTCTTTCTTTCTGAAAGGGACGTGATCCCGAAATATGTAATACTTTTTTCTTCCTTCAAATAAAGAGTACTTTCCCTTCTACCCTTCATTTGCATTTGTTTGTTGTACCTGCGATATTGCGGTGATGTTCTCCCCCTTATGGGGGATATATTTGTGGACCTGTTACCCATGTCATACCTTGGTTTTAGGTACAGATAACAAGTTTTGGTCAGGATACCTGAAGCAGCCATGGCAAAGTGGTCATGGGTGCTCTTGGTATTGGAAAAAGGAATGCCATAGAGCAGCTGGGCTCCTGGGGCATAATGAGATGGTAGGTTTGTGCTAAGAAACTTAGCTGAGGATATTTGTGGGCCTATTATCCTTGGCGTACCCTGGTTTAGGATACGGATAATAAGATGAAGGGGAACCGACATACTTGCTCAGAGGTAATGAGGACATGGCAAGTAGGAAAGTTTTTTAAACGTAGAGTCTTCCTACTCAGAGGTAATGAGGACATGGCAGGAGTGAACTCGACGGAGGATATTGGTGGTCAACAGAGGACATTTGTGGTCAACAAAGGATATTTGTGGTCAACAGCGGACATTTGTAGTCAACAGAGGACATTTGTGGTCAACAGAGGACATTTGTGGACCTATTACCCTTGGCGTACTCCGGTTGTGGGTACAGATAATAGGTCGAAAGGGGATCATCATACTTACTCAGAGGTAATGAGGACATGGCAAGTATGAAGGTTTCTTCGACGGAGCCTTTCCATTCAGAGGTAATGAGGACATGACAGGAGTGGGCTCAATGAAGGAGGGTACATAGAATGACTCAGATGTAATGAGGACATGGAATTTCTATGTAAGGGGTGATTTGTTTTTGGCAGAAGTGGAACGACTCAGAGGTAATGAGGACATGGCCATTTTGGAAATTTGTGGATCGATTACCCTTTTTGTGCATTGGGAGTACGGGTATTATATCATGAGAGAGGATCTCCTTCAAGAAAAAAGTTCAGAGGTATGATCATACGTGACTTACTACCTGAAAGAGTGACCGAGATATGAGTTCAGAGGTACCAGCGGGTACATGACTCGAGAATCTGGAAAACTATGAGGGTGAGTTCAGTGGTACCAGCGGGTACGTGACTCAATAATCTAGGGAATATTGTTTAGACATAATATTTCTTCAGGAACTTGCCATTGACGGGCAACATGAGTAAGTCTCCGTTTTGCTTAGCGAGGCGGTAAGCACCGTTGGAGAATACGGCCTCGATGACAAATGGACCTTCCCATTTTGGCTGGAACTTGCCGGCGGTCTTGTGAGTCATGACCATTGGCCTCCGGACTGCCAGAACAAGATCGCCCACTTGGAATGTTCTGATTTTGACCTTCTTGTTGAAGGCTCCTGAGATGCGTGCTTGGTATAGCTCGATCCTTTGCTGAGCTAGGAGGCGCTTTTCATCTAAGGCCTCCAACTATTGTAGTCGACGCCGGTAGTTATCATCCGTCGTCAATTGATAAGTGAGGGCGACGCGGAGTGAGGGTATTTGAGTCTCTAATAGAAGAACTGCCTCACTTCCGTATACTAGAGAGAATGGTGTGTTCTCGGTAGCTGTTCGGACTGTAGTACGGTACGCCCATAAACACTCGCCGAGCTTCTCGTTCCAGTCGCATTTGTTGGAGGAGACAAACTTCTTGAGGAGTTTGATGATTGTTTTGTTGAATGCCTCTGCCAACCCGTTTGCTGCCAGGTTGTACGGTGTCGAAACAATATTCTGAATACGGTGCTTATCACAAAACCGATAGAAAGCGTGGCTTGCAAACTGCGGACCATTATCATGGATGATCCTTCGGGGCAGTCCAAAGCGGTAGATGACGTGATGCTTAAGGAAGCTGATCACGTTTGAAGTCTTGACTTCTGCGAGTGGGACAGCTTTCGTCCATTTGGAGAAGTAATCAGTGATCGCAAGTATGAAGCGATGTCCTCGGGAGGAAGGTGGGGTGATTGGACCAATGATATCCATCCCCCATGCTTCGAATGGCCAGGACGCCACTGTCGGATGTAGAAATTCGGATGGTTGGTGAATGAAGTCCGCGTGGACTTGGCAGGCTTTGTATTTTCTTGCATAGTCTATCGTATCTGCCACCATTGTAGGCCAGTAGTAGCCCATTCGGTGGAGGCGGTCTTGCAATTTAGGGCCAGGCTGATGGGTCCCGCAGACACCGTCATGAGCTTCTCGTACGGCTTCTTTGGCTTCTGCGTTTGACAGACACCGAAGCAGTAATCCGTCGTACTAGCGGTGATACAACATTTTCGTCTCTGTATCGTAGAAGAATCTGAGAGAACGCCGTCTGATGAAAGTGGCTTCCTTTGGGTTTTTGGGTAGGATGTCGTAGACGACGAAGTCGATGAATGGTTGTCTCCAGTCCGGGACATCATCGATCGTCTGGGCGGAATAACTCGCCATGAATTGCACATTGTTCTTGGGACAGACCAGTTCGTGGCCTATTACATCCATTGATTGGCGATCATAGTTCGGAACTGCTAGGGATGCGGCAAGACCAGCTAGGGCATCAGCTTCGATATTTCAGAGTCTGGGGACATGTTCGATGAAGAACCCCTCGAACGATGAGATGATGTCAATCGCTATTTGGTGATAAGGGATCATATCTTCGTGGCGGACCTCGTATGAGCCCCGGATCTGATTGACGATTAGTTGGGAATCGTCGTATGCTTCAAGGTATTCTACCCCCAGCTCTCTTGCAAGTTGGAGGCAATGACCAGAGCATTTTACTCGGCCACATTGTTAGAGCAGGGTTCTGTGAGGGAATAGGCGCGGTTAATCACCAATCCGGAAGGGGAGACCAGCACTACCCCAACTCCGACGACGATATTACCTTTAGGTCCGGTCTTCGAAGCACCGTCGAAGAACATTCGCCATATATCATCGTGAGAGGTTGCATGCGAGTCGGCGACCTCATCTGGGATCTCTTTATATATTCTGGAGGACTCCGAGCCTGGGTGGGCTGCTAAGAAGTCTGCCAGGGCTTGACCTTTGACTGCCTTTTGTGGGACGAAGATCATATGATAAGGGGACAGCAACATTGCCCATGTAGCGAGGCGAGAGCTGAGTGCCCCTGGTTTAGTCATGAGGACCCTGAGAGGGTTGACTCGTGAGATCACATGTATCATTTGTCTGGTGACATAGTGCCGCATTTTCTGAAAGGCGAACACCAGGGCAAGGCATTCCTTCTCCACAACGGTGTATCGGTGCTCTGGCCCAATCATCATTCGGCTGAGGTAATATATGGCTTGCTCATGGCCTGCATCGTTGTTTTGTGCCAGTAGAGCCCCGAGGGAATGTTTTATTGCTCGTACATAGAGCAGAAATGGTTTTCCAAAAACCGGAGCCACCAGGACTGGAGGGTTCGACAAATATTCTTTGATGCTGTCGAAGGCACGCTAACATTCTTCATCCCATACGATTGAGACGTCTTTCTTCATGAGATGGGTGAATGGTCGACATCGCACGGAGAGGTTGGAAATGAACCTCCTGATGTAAGCTAGCCTCCCTTGAAGTCCTCTGAGTTCGCGAAGATTTCTCGAAGGACGCATTTCCGTGATTGCTTTCGTCTTCTCAGGGTCTACATGGATACCTTGTGCAGTAATAATGAAGCCCAAGAACCTCCCGCTGGATACGCCCAGAAAGGACTTCATAGGGTTCATTTTCAAATTGTGCGCTCGTATTAGGTCGAATACCGTCCTTAGATCCTGCAGATGGTCTCCCTTGCAGCGACTCTTAAAGGCTATATCATCAACATAGCACTCCACTGTCTTGCGTAAGTGGTCTCTGAAGATGATGCTCATGGCTCTTTGATATGTGGCGCCGGCATTCTTCAAACTGAAAGGCATGACTGTGTAGCAGTACGTACCAATTGGTGTTCGAAATGATGTATGCTTTTCGTCGTCAGAAGACATTTTGATTTGGTTGTACCCCGAGAAGCCGTCTATGAATGACATACGTTCGAAGCCGCAGGTATTTTCGATCATGATGTCTGTGATAGGAAGGAGGAATTCATCTTTGGGGCACACCTCGTTCAGATTGCGGAAGTCGATGCAGATTCGGATCTTTCCATTCTTCTTGAGGACGGGCACTATATTGGCGACCCAATCGGGATGTTGCTCCTCACGAATGAAGTCGCTGGCTATCAGTTTGTTGACTTCGGCTTCGATCGCATCCATGATGCCTGGACGAAAGCGTCGCTGTTGTTGCTTGACTGGCTTCGCATCCGGCCGAATGTTGAGTTTGTGAAGAGCAATGTCGGGATTTAACCCTGGCATATCTTCATAGCTCCAGGCGAACACATCAATATATTCTCTGACAAGTTCTAGCAGCGACTCCTGCTCTTCGTCTGCTAGGCTTTTACTGACAAAAATTGGTTTTGGAGAAGATTCACTATCGAGGTCAACCTGTATGACTTTATCTTCAGTAGAAGGTTCTCTCAGTTCAAACCATTTTTCCTATTATACATCCAATTGCTGGGCCCACGGCTCTAGTTCAAGGATCTCGGGGATGTCTTCGTCTTCTACATAAGCGTCGGTGAATGCCATGTTGACTGACAAGACTTGTCTGAACACGTCTCCGATGCTGGTATCCAAGTCAGAAGTTGGTAACCCGGTTGAATGTGACTGCCAGTCGCATTCTTCATCTGAACACTCAGGGGTCGTAGTAGGCGTTACATACCCTAACCCGCATCGGGTTTTGCTATAGTAGTCCCGCGGTTTGCCCGTCGGGACTGGCAGCTTCAAAGGTAATCGTCGCCCAGTGCCATAGTTCAAACTAGGCGTCGTCTCCAGATCATATCCCTGTTTCTGCATGAGATATTTGGATTGGGGGCTATAAAGATATAGAGGCAGTCTTCCGGCATCTGACCCGAGGTCGGCTTCCTCTATGGTGAAGGGATGCGGGTCGTCCTTCCGGTCGAAGATGATTGGATGGTCCCCTCCCTCGATTATTTGGTACGCGTCTTCTACTAGAGTAAGCTGGATCGCGGTGTACACATTTGTCACCTGTGTGTGTAGGTGAGTGCCTATACCGTGTTCCATAGCATACATTATACATAGCTTATTGAGCTCGGTATAGTTCAAAGATAACCCTTTATTGATGAAGTAAGGTATCTTTTCTAGGGGGATTACATCATCCGCGAAGGGAACGTCAGTGTGGGCAGCCACATACTTGGTTAGCTCCGGTTCCTTTTCGGCTACCCCCTGTATAAATAAAGACTGAGAGGATGCCTTGGGCAGCTTGATTGTCAGAGGTTCAGCTGATGGAGCAGAGCGTGGAGTTGTTGGCAGACTAGCGACACCCAGTTTGGCACTTGATGTGGAACAAGGAGTGGCTGGTTCGCTAGAAGTGTCAGATCTTGCATCGGGGTGACGACCCTTCTTGGGAAGGCGTATCGTCAGTGGCCTATCGGATGGATTGAGCTTCTCTGTTTGGGGTTGACCGACTCTCGGCAGTCTGATTGTCAGTGGCCCCGTTGTGGGTCTCGGCACTTGGCCGGACCTTGGCAGCCGGATTATCATCTGCTCCTCCTGTGCCGAGAGGCTGATCGCGTCCTTCCGCAGAGTGGCAGTAAGGGGTGTAGATCTGCCCGGTTTGCGAGCTTGGAGGTGGATCGTCAGAGGTTCTTCTGATCCTGTAGCTGTCTCGGTATGAGCTTGTACATCTCCTTCATCAAGGTGCCTCTTTGACTTTTTGTATAGGCAGGAGTCTGAGTAGTAGGATTCGGCCCCTTTGAAGGGATCGATATCAGCAAATTCTGTCCTCACGAAGCCGTGTTTGTTGACATATTTGAAGCATTGGTGTAGCATAGAAGGCACGATCATGTAATCGTGTATCCATGGGCACCCCAAGAGGATGTTGTAAGCAGTGTCTGCATCTATGAGGTAGCAGGTGACTTCGGATTAGAGATCGCCAATCTGACACTTCAGACGAATCTTTCCGATTGGGTAGCTCCTACCCGAATTGAAACCGCTAATGGAGGTGCTTGTGGGTGTCAGGCGATGCATTGGGATGTAGAGATAATGTAGCAGACCCTTTGGGATGATGCTTATGGAAGAGTCAGGATCTATGTGCATCCGATCTACCTTCACGTCGTCGATGTATCCCGTGTAGTATAGCGGGCGATCATGTAGGTTGGTTTTGATGAGCATGTCCTGCGGAGTGAAGACAATATTGGGCATTGCTCCCGTACAGGCGCTGTCTTAGAGATCTGTAGGCGGGTTTTCTCCCGTGAGGTTGACCTGAGCCAGGTACGCGTCGGCATTTTGGAGTGCATCGCTCAAAGCTGTACGAACATCCTTAGAGAGTCTCAAGAGTTCGTATAATGACAACTTGGCCGGTGTGTTGGCCAACTGCGCTAATATGTCGAAGTTGTAGGGCTTCTCCAGCCCCTGTGATGCCTCTTTTCGGAGGGATTTGTCAAAACGAGTCTCCCTTGGCCTAGGCTTGTCGGTCGTCGGAGGCTGAGCCGGTCCCGGAGCGTCGGTTGTAGTGGGCTGATGATCTTCAGCCGAGTTGTCAACCACGGGTTGGGATTGTGCCCCCGACCGAGTGACGACGGCTGTAGCTTCTTCGATGTCTGCCGAGATTGTGTGGCAGGTCCTAACTTTTCTACTTTTCCTCTGGTAGGTGGAAGATGGTGTGGGCCGAGTCACTTCTGATACCAAGTCTGGATGGATCCACATGACCTCCCCTCGTGATGTGGTGAGGGGTACTAGACTAGCAGCCTGATCTCGGGGAGGTGGAAGATTGGTAATCTCCATTGTCGCCAGAGGGATGGGAACCACCCCGCCTTGAGTTTCCGTCGGAGGGAAGCTGCCGAATTGTACGGACACCATATTGGCTGCCACGGTTACCTCTTCGAAATCGATGGCTAGAGCGTTTGAATCGATGAGGTTTTGGATGTACCGTTTCAGCTGGTAGCAGTCGTGTGTAGCATGACGGACATAGCGATAATAATGGCAGTACTTTGGGTTCTCCATCTCTGCCAGCCGCGGTTCCCGTCTTGGTGGAGGAAGCTGAATTCTGTCCCCTTGTATGAGCATGTCCAAGATGGGCTTGACGTGACCATCTTCGAAGGAGTAAGTGATTTGCGACTATTGTTTCTCTGCGAGCTTTGGCTCAGGTTTTCGTGCTGTATCGGCCACCATAGCCTGCTTTCCTTTGCTATCCCGATTATTGGAGGGGCTACCCCCATTATCGTTGTTGGGACGCTTGCCCTTGTTTTCTCCTTCCGAGATATGCAATCCCAGTTGGCGAGCCTTCTTTAGTCGTTCCTCGGTGCTTGTGGCACTAATGATGAACGTCTTCCAATCCTTGAATTGACTTTCGCCCATCCAGAGACTAATTGTCGGAAGGAGTCTCTTTTGGCAAATCTCGATCAAGGAGGAATCTGGATTTCCAGAGGATAGCTTCATGGCGGTCTGGCAGAATCGCTCGATGTAGTTCCTTGTGAGCTCTTTTTTCCCTTAGGCGACGTCTATGAGGGTGGACATGGTGATGTCCTGCCCTACTTCGTAGAATCTCTCCAAGAACATGCACTTGAAGTCGGCAAAGGAGTGGATGCTATTGTCCGGTAAGTTGCGATACCAGTCGAAGGTGACTCCTTCCAATGCCCCGATGAATAATCGTGTGAGAATGGCATCGTCATGGGGCAGATGGTCTGTGGTGACCTCGAAGTAAGTGATGTATCGACTTGCCGAGGTCTTGCCATCATAAGGATTGATATTGAACGACTTATATCTTGGTGGGAATGGAACATCCCTCCATGCAGCAGGGTATGGTTGCCGTATTCTGAGGTCTTGAGAGTTTTTTCGAGCGTGAAACATGGCTCGGAGCTCCTGGACCTCTCTTCTCGCTTCGCGTGCTTCGTCCACGGCGGTGGGGACCGTTGTTTCCGGAGGATTGTTGCCTGGGTTTGGTGCCGCCGAATTCGAGTCCGCATTGACCGTAGGACCCACGCTTGTTTGGCCAGGCGTCCCTCCTAGCAGAGTTGGAAGGGCCGCTTTAATCTCGTCTACAGACTTGACCAAAGCAAGTAGTATGGTTTTGAGACTGTCGATGTGCTGGCGATCACTGGAACCACCTTAGTTGCTGTCTGTCATGAATACCGTCTTCTCATGAGGGGAGATAGACGGAGCGGTGGAGGAAGCGCCCTCCGAATCGTATCCCTGTAGTGATAAGTCATCGGGGTATGTGGGTATGTTCCCTTCTGATTCGGACTAGGAAGGAACAGTACCCCCAGCCTCCGAGTTCGCCTCGTCTTGGGAGTTGTGGATGTCGTCGGGGACGTCGAGAGTTGTCTCCCCTGGCTCGTCTTCTTGGAACATTGGATTGCTGTGGAGCCTCGGAGGGGTGCTACCCCCAGCCCCAGCAATCCCCTGCGTTATGGACGACGAGTCTCCCGCTGTAGCAGATTTTGCCTTAGAGCGAGTGCCTTGGAAAACTCCGGTGGTGGGCACCCGTTTAGACGACAGTCTTTTAGTCACAGTGGTTGAGATTTTTGGGCTAGGAACATTTGTCTTCTTCTCCCTTCCATCAGTGGAGACTTTCCGAGCAGAGTTACAAGATACGACGGGAAGTGCCTCGTCTTCTGAAGATGGCTATCGTAGTCTTTGAAATACGGACTGTCGGTCTTTTTGCATCGTCGTACTGTTGCAGCAGCAGTTGATGATGACTTGAGTTCAGTGGCGTCCGTGAGAGGAATTTTTGCACCCCGGTGCGTCTTCTCTTTCCTTGCGTTTGTGGAGGATAGCCTCACGCAAGTTAGAGGGGTCGGGGTCGACCATCTCTGCTTCCGGAATTTTAGGAGACTTTTGCGAACCTCTGTATTCGTCCGCCGCCGGGGGCTGGACTCGAGTGGCTCTGTACAACTTTCCATCTGAGGCCCGCATAACGGTATGCGGGACGCTCGGATGTTCGGAGGTCAGATCAGCGGATCGAACTCGCCAGGCTCGTGCTGCCTTAGACTTCTTCGCTCTAGTGCTTAAGGACACATAGTAGGAAGAGTCTAAGTGATACTGGAGAAAGTCAGACATGTCTTCTTGGGAGCACAAGAGATCAGGACCATAAGAGAGGCGATCGAAGACGGAGATGCGTGGAGTAGGCGTCATACGGCTGTCTTCGGTGGTCTGTATGCGGTTGGCAGGCGTAGCCGTATAGGCCTTCTTAATGCGGCTGGGAGTCTCAGCCGCATGATTCTTCTTTATGCGGCTGGATGATCTGGCCGCATAGATTTTCTTCATACGGCTGGTGGATCCACCCTCATAAGCCTCCTGCATGTGGTTGGCAGGAGTGTTCGGCTTCTTCTTGGGATGCACAGAGTCACTCTTTGCCCCTGCAAGTCCAGCATCGTAGTATTTTCCTTTATCGGACTTGGGAACAGCAGAGTTCTTTATGGCTTGAAGTGGAGCCGCATGAGAATCGCCCTCGCCGTCTTGGGCAGCAGAGAGTATCCCGCCCAGAGCATGTGGAGGAGCGAATGACTTCGGCCTCCACTCGCAGCGAGCTTTCTTTGTGCGGGTTCGCTTCTGGATCGGGTCAGCACTTCCTTCAGAGAGCATCTCTTCGAATGCCTGTTGGTCGAAATGGACGACCATCTTCTGTTGTGTGGAGCCAAGCTTGGCTGCATCCGACTGTGTCACCAACTCTTCAGCCGTGGAGAAGTTTGTCCCCAGCAGAGTCGCCATCGTGTTTGCCATGAAATATAAAAAAACAAAACAATTATCGGAGGACCGGACTTTTACTTCACATTACAAACTCGCTTGTACAAAGAAAGCCTAGGGATGAAAACCTAGGTACAACAATCTAAGTACAATTATTTATTTTAGATTCTGGGGGGTGATAATAGAGGTTCGGGAAAGCGACGGCAGCTCTGCCTTACTCCTTGGACGATCGGTATGCAGCCTTGGCTCCAGAAGATTACTTGGCGTTGGAAGAAATGCTCTCTTTGCTTTCTCTGCTTCTCCTCTCCAAGTATTCTAGTGATCTCTCTCTCTATATGTGTACTCTTCTCTGTATCTCTCTGTATGTGTGTCTCTTTTTCGCAGGGGAATGGCACCCTGCTATTTATAGGAATGAGATATAATCATTAGGGTTGCAAATGATTGCTTCTTGGAGATGGCGGCGGCCTGTGCATTGGTCAATCTAGGCCATTCGTTTTGATTGTGACGAATCCGGACCATTAAGTATAGATTACACCAAATCTCATCAGCAATTAATACTGATTGGAATAAATCTTCCTCATAATGATCTTCTGATGTCTGCGAATAAATTTGATTTATTCTCCTGCCACGTGTTCCAGATTTTTTAGATTTGACCCAATCTCTGATTGCAATAAATCTGGGAGATTGATTGGCTTAGAACACGTGTCCTAGGAGCCACTTGGGGGATCTGAACCGCATGACGATTGAGCCGCATATGATTTTGGGCCGCATAAGGTTAGGGCCACGTGTCATGGCTGCTCGTGTAGTGGCTTCCCCCCCTTCGAACCCCTGAACCGCATGGAGATGATCATTGCGAGCCGCATATGGATGCATCCGCCTAGGCCGCATGGAAATGGTCCTCTTGAACCGCATGGGAAGGCCTCTGCTTGAGCCGCATGAGGCTGTCTCGGCCTGAGCCGCATGGAGCGGCTTCATTCTGAACCGCATGGGAAGTCTTCGCTCGAGCCGCATATGATCGTCCACGTGATCAAGGCCACGTGGCATTTTATGGATCTCGGGGGATTTGTGTCAGAGATCTTTTTCTCTTCCCTAGGGGGCTGTCATTATGACAGGGTCATAATTACTTCTTTTGTATCAGAGCTGTCACTTTTTCAGAATTGTCAGCCGTCACAGTAATTAATGCAGCATGGGTCGAAGGGGAGCGCTGTTACGCCACGTGTCTTCTGAGCTGCATGAAATATTTCATACCGCATAGTTCCTGAGCCGCATAGTCCTTCTGTGCCGCATGGGCTGTTTGAGCCGCATGGGGTTCCCTGGCCGCATGGGTCATTTTCCTTGCTTCTACAAATACTACCACCTCCTCCGTCCCGTCGCGCCGCTGCCCCTTTGCCGTGCAGCCCCCGCCGTAGCCGGCCAGGCAAAGCAACCGCGTACCGCCGCGTCGAGCTACGGCAGCAAGCACAGCCGCATGCATAGGCACGCACGTGCGCACGCACGGGCCGCCGTCGTGTGCCGCCGCAATGCCGCACGGCCGCTGTGGCCACCCTGGACGTACGCCCCACTCCGGCGAGCAGCCCTCTGACGGCCACCGTCCTTCGGGACGCGCTGTCGAGACGATTCGTGCGTTTTGTACGAAGTCCCGTCGTGACGCGCGCGGAATCAAGTTCATTTTTGGCGTTCCGTCGCAGCAACTTCGCACGCATTTTTCCGGAAATCCGACCGTTTGATCGGCGATTTCTTTGCTCCGACACAATCTCGGTATATCCACCTTCACTCCTGTCAATTTTATCCGTTAATTTTATCGTTTGATACATCAAAACCGGCCACCAAGTTGACCGTTTAAATTGTATTAATTTTGGACAGTTTTGTGGGACCAACTTTGTCAGCTTGTATCTCCTCCACTGCAGCTCCGTTTGGCGTGCTACCAGTTCCTGTGCGAAGCTGGTATAACCCTCTTACTACCCCTCCAGTTTCGTTTCATTGTGAGCTTGTTTGATTGGTTGAATTCGACGCCAAAGTTGGCCGTCCAAATTCGTAATTTCTTACTTCTAAAATTCTATTTTTGAACACGGGACTCCAGATTTCATTTCTGACACCACCATTAGACTCGTGGCGTCGTTCTGGCATATTTTCAAATAAAATTTGTTAGATTTGGAGAACGTGGGCCCTGGCACGTTTTTCGGTGCAAAGTGGGTCCCACATTCTGGGTCAACGGGACTTTTTGACGTCGGATCATCGGAATCCAATTCCGGATATACCGTTCAATTCGTATCGTCATTCTGGACTCGTTGACATATAATTTGCTAGGTTTTGGTGGACATTTGATCCGGTACGTATTTCGGTGCAAGTCGGATACCAATATCCGGGTCAACGGATCATTTTGAGATCGGCTCATCGGAATCCAATTCCGGGGATACCGTTGAGTTCTTATCATCATTCTGGACTCGTTGACATGTAGTTTGCTGAGTTTTGAGAACTTTGGCTCCGGTACGTATTTTCGTGCAAACCGGAATTCCAAGTTCTGGTCAACGGGCCAAATTGAGATCGGGTCAACGGAATCCAATTCTGGAGATACCGTTGGGTTCGTATCGTCATTCTGGTTTCGTGGACATATAATTTGTTATATTTTATAGACTTATTTTCTTGCACATTTTTTGGTACAAAATGGCTCCGACACGGACACCGTTTTGATCCGAAATTACCTTTTTGCCCTTGTGTCCAAATTGGACCGATGGGTAGGCTATCCTAGCTGATTTGACCATTCTGGACACGTTGGCGATGTTTATTTCATCGTCCGACAATGTTTGTTGATAAATTCTCTGTGTTTAACCTTTTATAATAATTAATTCTTATAATGTTCGTATTTCGGGATTAGTACAACGAAACTGAGATCAGTCAATTCCAGTAATCTCACATCACTAAAATTGACAAGATGAACACGTGGATCACTATAATAAGATTATCAACCTCACCATTGATCTTCTTATCTCAATTTGCGTGTCGTAAGTTTCAACGTACGAATAACGAAGTACATTTTATATCTTTAATAATTAGACTAGAATTGACCCTGTTTGATCAGAGTTGACCAGTTGACCCAAAGTCAACTGTAAGTCAACACTTGACCTAGTTTGACTAGATTATTGATCGGAGTTGACCTAGAGTTGATTGACTTAGAAGAACCTAGAATAATATAGATTGCTTGTAGAGTTTTCTTTATTACAACTTGAACACCTTGTAACCTGTGTTGCTTTAAATAGGACTCTGTGGCTTCAGTTGGACCCCTTTACCTATCAGCTGTTCAGGTTATCAGGCGAGTACATTCTCTGATCATTTCATATCATGTTTAGGATTATATTTCCTGCTTTAGACTATCTTACTTGATGCTGACACATTGGAACACGGATTGGTACTATATGGATCCCTTCATGAGATGTTATCCCTCTCGGGAGCATCAGATACTTTTGTCTCATGTGTGTTTCACTTACATCATGTATCTTATGCTTATATTATCATGAATCTTCGGGAATCAGCTAGTGACTCATGTACTCACATGATCACCGAGCCTTCACGAATCAATTCATGAATCACCCTATACGGGTAGTAGTTTAGTCACGAATCTTAACGTAACTTGACTGGATCCTTGTGTATTGATTGGGGTACGGGGGAGTATGAATGGTCATGTGAATAAATATCCAAAGTAGTGTAGTCATGAATCACTCTTAGTGTAGTCATGAATCAGTCCTAAGCCATTCACATGTTCGTCTGTACTCTAAATTACTAGCACTGTCTCTATATATATATATATCATAGATATTTACTTACAGTCTCTCTTTTACATTATGCTATTCTTTAGATCCTGTATTTTATTCTCTAACATGATTACATTTCCTTTTCTGCTATGACTTGTTGAGATGTATTGTGCTCGCTCCAGTCCTGACTGGACCTGTTGATAAATTTTACAGATAGCCTAGAGGTTGCCTGCTAGCCTAGAGGAGACACTTTAGAGGTTGTTTAGATAGTTATTTCATTTGTCTGGAGTTGTATTTACTTTAAGGATTACTGTATTTTGAGATTTGAGATGTATTTTTGGGTTTGTGTATTTTAGACACTTAGATTTCTCTCTGCTGTATCTCTTTTGGATTTCATGTTTTATCTATCCTTATCATACTCTACCTAAGATGTGATTGAGACTGTATCTGCTATGTCACCACCATTCGGGGAGTATAAACTTCTTAGCACATTATTGTTAGATGTTGTGACCTAGGACAGCGTTCTACCGCCGACACTGCGGCGTAGGATGGGCGTTGTTACGTTCTCGTACCCTGACAGTGGGTGCGGGTCGTGACAAACCTGGTATCGATTGGAAGGTTGGATGATGAGGGTATCTTTAGTCCCTTAGAAATGGTCAATAGAAGATTTCCAGAGGTTCGATGGTGATTGCCAGGGGAAAACAAGAAGTTCGGACACTATTATATGGAAGGGATCGCATATAAGGCACATGTGGTGAATGCAGATATCGATACGTCTACAGAGTTATGGCACAGGCGTCTCAGTCATATTAGAAAGAAGGGGATAAGCAACTTGGTGGATAGGAAGGTTATTCCATGGCTAAAGTCTATAAAATTAGAGAAATGCACGCATTGTTTAGTGGGGAAGCAAAATAGGATGTCTTTCCAAAGACACCCAAGTTCAAGGAAGCCGGCGTTGCTCGAGTTGATTCACTCGGATGTCTGAGGTCCTATGAAGGTAAAATACGTTGGTGGTGTTTCTTATTTTGTGACGTTTATTGATGATTCTTCCAAGAAGGATTAGGCCTATGCCTTAAAGCCCAAGGATCAGGTGATGTCTACTTTCAAAGAGTTTTGGGCCTCTATTGAAAAAGAGTTGGGTAAGAAGCTGCTATATGTTCAGTCCGACAATGGAGGCGAGTACATCAGTCCCGTTGAAGCTTATTGCAGAGAGCAAGGGATACGACACCAGAAGACTCCACTAAAAACATCCCAACTCAACTATGTAGCGGAGCACTTGAACAGGACGCTGATGGAGAAGGTACGGTATTTGCTGTCAGAAGCAAACTTATCGTGTAGCTATTAGGGTAAGGTACTTTATATAACTGCTTATGTTATTAGTTTATCTCCTAGTACTCCTTTGCAAGGTGATTGTTGGCCCACTGGTCATGATTATACATAATTCTGATAATCAACGTCAACTTTGGTCGATACGTAAAATATATATACAACAATAGGTTTCAAGTCAGAATGTCTGTATCTACTGCTACAAGCTACAAACGTCTCGTCGTCATCAATAACCATAGAATCAAGATCAAGACTTAAATATTTTTTCTGTATTATTATTTTATTTGAGTCTAGGAAAAATATGTAACATTGATCACGATCGATACTGACTTAGCTATTCTCAGTCCACAAAAATATAGTCTTTCTATCCACATATATTTATCCAATAGACCATAATCAAAACTAGCCCAAAACCCAACAATTGGCCCAAAACAGTTATGTTATAACTTTGGTAGAACTTGGCCAGAACTCGGCCCGAGTTCGGTCAGGGTAGTTTCAACTTATTATTGAATTTCTTGGTATTTGCATACAACGTTCGATTGCGAGATTTCTGCATCCGAACTCTGCCCGAATTAGTTTCATAAAAATACTATAAATAGAGGAGAACTTTCACATTCTCAGATCATCCAATCTCATTCTCCTCTCTATTCCTTTAAGTGTTTTCTACAAGATGCACTTTCAAATATAGCCTATACTACTCTTAGCCAAGCCAGTACGGTTTCAGTTCAATCTAGAGTTTGGTTTTGAAGAGTTGTATCAAAGGTTATTTCAGAAAATGTTTCCGTTTTCAATCGCCTTCTGGAGTCGGTCGTGCACTCGTCGCCAAGCACATTGTTGCTGAAGTTGGTCGTGTAGTTGTCTCCAAGTACGGTATTATAAGAGTTACAAGCACTCAGTTAAAGCTTGTACATAGTAGATTAACATCGAGCAAGAGTACTCGAGACTGGACTAGTCTCTATGAGAGATACCAGTATATATCGTTGTGTCACTGAGTTTGATCTTCTTAACTCTTTACTTTTAATGCAACTCATATACTGTTATTCACTTGCTCTCACTTGCCATAGTACATAATTTTTAATTATGATATTTATTTTGCTGCACAGGTACACGCTCTATTCACCCCCCTCTAGAGGTGCTAAATGGTCCTTCAATTGGTATCAAAGTAGATTATACATATACATAACCATCTAGAGAGTATATATATAGAAGCCGTTAAATCTATACTCAACAGTGATGGGAAATTCACAAATAGGCCTCCACTATTTGATGGAACGAATTATACATATTGGAAAACATGTATGAGTTTTTTTCTTAAGTCACTAGACTTCGATCTTTGGTCGATAGTGTTCGACATGACAAAAGGTTGAACGAACTTTTTGTATATTGAACGTAAAAAAGAGTACAATCGATTCTTATGCGAAGAAATCTAAGAACAAAAGTTTCTGGAAAAGTGTGACTACACTACAGCGGCTCCTTTACTCCATTGACGATCCGATGATGATATGAGACTTGCTCTACTTTCTGGTGCCTTCGATGGAACTCTAGGGTTGCCGATCAGGAGACGTCAAAGTTAAAGATTTTGATAATTCTATGGATCTTCTTCTCCTTGTCGATTATGTTGTTGAAGGAAAACCTGTCCTACTTATATTGCAGAGGGGCACATATACGATATGCATTAGGGTTTCGAGATATGAAAGAATCTACCGTCTTTATACGGTGTGGGCTTTTGTGGCACTGACACGTGGCAGGTATTGAGATTCCCCTCAAACGAGATCTTTGGTGGTTATCAAAATAACCGAAGGAGGTGACACGTGGCATGTGCCGATTTGCTTGTTCGGATGTAGCCGAGCAAATTTTGGGATTTTATCTCAGATTTATATTATGTGTAATCTTCGTCCGAGATTTAAATCAATCTGTATTTATCAACCTGATCAATCCCAATCCTATCTTTGAGAGAGGTGGTTTAAGCAAACCGATTGGGTGCGACCATACTATTTGTGCTTCATGCAAGGCTAGCTGTGCTTATGGGGCAACGAATAGACTATGCTTCTGGGGACGATGGAGCCTCTGCGCTTTAGGTGACAAGTGGACTATGTTTCGAAGACAACAAGGCCTCTATGCTTTTAGGGGCAACGAGTAGGCTGTATTTCAGGTAAAGTCACTGTGCTTTAGGGCGACGAGTAGGCTACTCCTTCAGATAGACCATTTTACTGTGCTTTAGAGTAGCAGTCAGGCTTTTGCTGGAGGCAAACGATGTCCCAAGTCTTTGCTGAGAAAATGGGCCGTTGAACGGACCAAATACTTGGATCGAAGCAGCTGTCTGTGCTTCTGAAAGGGAGATATAATGTCTACACCTTGGAGACAAAGGAACACAGTGGGGTGCCTGCACCTCTGGTTGGAGACAGCCTGGATTTTAAGTCTTCTTTTCAAGAGAAGTAAATGATTACCCTTGAATGTAGACTCCTTCTTAATTGCCACCATTAATTGGGAAATTCCAAGAAGCATTTAAATAGTTTGGAGACTCACTTGAATGGACCTATTAATGGAGGCCCATTGTGCCGAGTCCTATGCTCATCCCATTAATGAAGGAATTTTGACCGTCGGCCACGTGGCTTATAGTTTGGACTACTCCCGGTCCTATGAAAGGGAAAGTATTCATTTAAAGAGTCACTATCTTCTTCCTGGCACCCTTCATGACTATGTTTGATCCAGACATAGCTTCAGACGGCCGCTAGCCTTACATAAGTCGGCTGTTGGTTTGGGCTTCTCTCGTCCGAAGGGGCCCCGTTCTTGTAGAAGAACTCTTTGTAGAATGAGTCGTCACCGTTCTTGAGAAGTATCTAAGTATCCTCCCTAAGGAGTTTGACTCTTAGCGATGTCTCATATGTCTTGGAGGTCCAAGCTACGGGGTTAGGATTGGTTGCTCATCCTATGAACAGCCGACCGTGCTCTGCCCCATTTATTGAGGGCTGCGGGGCTTTGCCATGCTGTGGTCTAGGTCTTCCACTGCTTCTGTATATATTGGAGCCCCAGCTTCTCTTGGCAGTGAGATAATTTGCTCTGACGATGTTATGAGTCAGCAGGGAGGAGACTTTGATAGAGACTGTATACATCTCCTCTAGTCTTTCTGCCCATGATGATCACACTGTGGAGGCTGCCTGGTGAAAGCGAACCTTCTTGTGGATCTATAGCAGTTTTTATTTTTATTTATGTAGCAAAGACTTTGCAATTGATCCCCGTAATTAGGATTCAGGAAGTTTCTCTATTATGTAATTACGACAAGTCTGTGAGAGACCCTTGTAGCCATGATTAATAAAAAGAGTCTTTTGTGAACTTTATTCAGAGAATGTCTCTGTCTTTGGCTGTTCTGTGCATCTGATCGCCTACCTCTATGTGAAGCTGGAGGTAATAAGAGTACCCGCCTATGCGTATGGATGCTGCACATCACGTTTGTTGCCAGGATGGCGTCATGCCTGGGCTCCGGCAGTAAATGCATTAAGTCGTCTCCTCCTTAAGTGTGATCATGACTCCTCATTTCTAGTGAACATTCATCATAACTCTTTTCTGAACCCACGACGTCCGAAGCATTTTGTCTTCTCTTGTCGACATGGCTATTCATATAAGTAGGAATATTGGGGGAATGAGAAATATTTTTGTCTTCACCTACTCCTCAGAAGTTTGTGTCAGAGTTTCTTCTTCTTTCGAACCCTAGATTTTTTTGCCATGGCCCCCAAGAAATCAAGAACTCTGAAACGCCGGTGACTAACTCCGAGAAAACTCATTGTGAGGTGGTCAGTCCTCATCAGTCTGTAATGCCTGCAAGGACTAGTCCTCAAATGGCCATAGAACCGGCGAGGCCGTCTAGGGCCTCCATCGTAGGAGGAGCTGGAGAAGGGGCGATGAGCAGTCGTCAGGTCCAAGGAAAACAGTTGGCCTCTGAGGCCGTCGTCGTCGAACGACCTCCCGTCGAAGGGGAAGTGTGTCCTCCTGTTGTCGGTAAGCACCTCATCCCAATTCTTGATTTATTGTTACATGTGAATGGCTTCCTTTCGGCCATGCCATTTCGATACGATGTTGATGTTCTTGACTTTTTCGATATTATTTTAAAAATGCGCCTACATTGCATTAGCTTCGTCGCTTGAATGTTATGCCAGCGTACAGCCCTCACTTCTTATTAATCTGACATCTATTATGCAGTTCCCGTGTCTTCTTCTCTTTTCGGGGACATCCTCTTGGCCCTAGCCGTCGGCAGCGAAGGCAACGGTGCCAGGGAGACACTTGCTAAGTCCACTGCACAACAACTCGCCTCAGATCAACCAAGGGCTCGTCTGGTCATGATTCGGGAGCAGAGGCTCACCTATTTTCGTCGCATGATGGATCGAGGCCGGTTGTCAGGTCCTCGTGATGTTGCCGACATGCTGATGCCTCGCTTCCTATTTGGTGATGAGTTGGTGCTACAAGACCCGATGGTCTTGGAAATAATCGATAATTGGTATTTCGAGAACAGCGGTGGCACTCCTTTGTTCGTGCCTTCTGTCTCTCGTCATCTCCCGCTTTCTGCCTTCTCCTGCCTATCCGAAGCGCGTAGCATGTATTGGGATTAGACCCTAGAGTGTAAGGACCTATTGATTGGTCGTATCGAGGAGAAGGTATGTTCTGACCGGAAGGACTGCTTTCGGGCCGTGCCCGAGGGTCTGTCTACTATGCTGCGTGTCCTGCTCCCTGGTTATGTATCTGATATGTTTGCGGCTGAGCCTCGTCCCCATCGTGCCTTTCTTTTGGCCAACAGACTATTATTTGCCAGTTGTACTTATCCGAAGGGTGGCCTTCATGTCAACGGCTGGATCCATTCTGACTTGGAGTGGAAGGCATTGTCTATTTGGGTGGTAAAAAAGTTTAAGGGGGACCTGAAGAACACGGGTATTCACCATTGCGTTAAGGCTACCATGTACGGGATTGCTGTCAACCATGCTCTTTTCCTTGCCTTACTGGAGATGTTCAACTATTACACAGGAACATTTTTACCCCTTGTAAAGAATTGGGCTGGCTCTTCACGAGATGCGTGCAATCTCAAAGTTACCATGGGGAGTCAGCCTTATAAAGAGTATACTCCCTGTCAGAAGGAGTTTCTCGCCATGGAGACTAAGTATCCTGCCATGATGGATGTATACAAGGTATTGTTCAGCCACTACCAAGTGTGTAGACCCCAGGACAAGGCGCAGGACCCATCTCATATCCAGGCTTGGGTTAGCTATATTTTTATCCGACTTCCATCGACGCCGGGGCTGGCTTACTATGCCGCGTGCCCGGCGTATACTGCTGATGTTGTGGATGACATGATGAGTGTCGCTGGGGTATCGGTATAAAACCCCTAAATTTTTACTATTTCTTTATATATTAAATTGGTATTGATTTAAAATTTTGTATTGTACGTCGCGTAATCG
>JANAVB010044018.1:710906-788406 GCA_029216955.1 Iris pallida | reverse complement strand
ATTTGGTCAACCAAGCCGTAGAATGATTGTATAGAAATAAGCAAGACTTAGATTGTCATGACTCTTAGACCATCCATATTTTACTTTCAATCATTATCTCTTATACTCAAATTTTGAACCATCTTGACTAATGCTACTAATGTAGTCTAGTTTTGCAAGCGTATCCTTTATCAAAGCTTGTTCACGACATATGTTATTGGAAGAGCTCCAACTAACATATTGTCTAATCAGAACCGGTGCATGATGGTCTGATCAACCAAGTACATTTTGGTTCGCTTTTACCTATTATTCTACGCGGATGTGATGTAGATAAACTTACCCCTTAGAACCCCATCCACAACTGCCTTGACGATTCTTTGAAATTTATATGACCGCCTTTGAACCATGTATTCGTATTCGATAGTATTGTCTTTGAACTCCTTATTGCTTTCGCCTTCACTTATCTTAGAAGGACGAAAGCATTATACTAGAACTCTCTCTAGCCTTTCTACCAATTATGACCAGCACCACTCAATGTTGCTATGTCTTCATCCTAACTACTCGTCCTTTTTATCGGCCCTATAATTACTATCATGAACCTTCCAAATCACGTAATTTAAAGTGAGAAGATTATTCGTTCTCCTAATCGTGCCCTCAACCTACTCTCAAAACATATCTTCTAGGTCTCTAAAAATTTTCTCTTGATACCATATTACTCTTTTGCATGTTATCATGACTAACTTTAACCCCTACTCTTAACTGTTGCTTATAACTCGTGAACCTCATCCATAACCCTATCCGTAATATTATTTCTATGATCTAAGTCACGACTTACTAATCGCATGTTGAACATCATTTCCTTGTCGTGCCAAATAACTCGATTGCTCCTCATCGATACCCTTTATGCCTTCTCACCCCCCTACCAAATTTTAAATTCGAGGACGAAATTCTTTTAAGTTGGGTAGGATATAATACCCCCTAAATTTCTACTATTTTTTTATATATTAAATTGGTATTGATTTAAAATTTTGTATTGTACGTCGCGTAATCGTATTTTACATCCCGTACGAGATTCGTTTTCGTAATTGCTCGACGAGTGCGAATATGTGCGAGCGTACATATATTATTAAAAATGTTTTTCCATTTTATAGTGTCAAAATAATGTACAAATAATTATTTTTGCTATTGTACCAAAATTTTCAAAGTTGTTATTTTAACTTATAAAAACCCTTCATTATAATAGTTTTAATAATAATAATACTCTTACAATATTGTATACTAGGTGAGTATATTTATATAAATATAATTGGTGCATGCATATCACAAAATTAATTAATAGTTTATTTTAAATAATAGTGCAATTTTTGAAATTAATATTTTGGCAAATTTTGAATATTAAAAAGTTAAATTTTAATTGCTAGTTATGTTTAAATCGGATGAAGATTTTGTTAAATAAATTTTATTGGAGTTTTTGAATAAGGATTTAGATATTATTGGATTTTGTCTACAATTGAAAATTATGTAGATTGAACCCAAATTTAATTTAAATAATTAATTTGGGTCCAATCCCTATCCAACTGAGAATTCCTACATCCTTTAAAAGACAGGTACTCCTCCATAAATTTTTATCATTCATTACTCCTCCACAAATATTTCTCCACCAAGTATCGTGCATCGTGTCGGAGTTCGAAATCTTATTCCATGTTTATACAAATACATTGATTTTCGTGTCGGACACACCCTCGACACACACAAATTCTAACGATCCCATCTTGTCCGCTGCCATCTCCTTTGCCGTACCCGTCTCCTGACACCACCAACCCCGTCACCCTTAAACCACGCCGATACACCCAACTTCACCGCACCCTCGACTCCGGCCAGACTCGCCAAACCCACCACCTCTGTTACCACCATCATTATCACCCCCGACACGGCTAACTCCCATCCCCACCAGCAACACCACCAAACATCATCCGACTAACCCCTGCTAATCAAAGACCGCCATCATCATCATCATTTTCCCGACCGAGACACAAAACTCACGACAACCGCCACTTCAGCTACGACCACCTCGTCGCCAAACCAGCACACCTCCTCGCCACCGCCCATCCACCGATCCCCATCCAATCCCAGCCAACCTGACAAACAACCCTTGCTACGGCCATCGTTGGCTGCAGCCTCCCCGAAATAACCCCCGTCAGGACCGGCATCTCCGAAACCCGAAACCCCCCAAAACTCAGAGAAATAAACAAATAAACACAACAAGACCTTACCTTCACCATCTCCATACACACCTTGTCCATGCTTCCACGCGCGCCGCGGCGACTTACTCGGCCTCCTTCCGAGCGGTGCTGCCGTCCGAAAACCCCCGACCACGCTGACCCCAGTGGCGCCCTTCCCCGTCCCTCGATGGAACTGGCCCTCCGTACTGAGACCGTCGCCATCTTGTCATCAGGCGTTGCCGAGGGCGTGCTTTCTCCGTCGCGACCTCCGTCGAGTCGGAGCCGCTGCAGCGCTCCACCGGAGCAGCCACGAGTCTCGAGAGCTCCGCTCCTTCTTCTCCGCCGCCCAGATCTCGGGCCGACGACCGGGCCAAGGTGCCTCCCCATCCGCGACGGTCGGATCTGACCGTCACGCGGCCGCTCTCCCCGACTTCACCTCCGGCTCCCTCTTCTTCCATTTTCGTGCTCTCTCCCGTAAACCCCCTTCGGCGCCGAGCCCTCTTGTTCTCCACCTCCCTCTCTCTCCTTCTTCTTCTCCTCTCCCGCTCTCACCGTGCGCCTCTCCCCTTTCTTTCTCCTTAACTCTCTCTCATTCTCCTTCTTTTCTTTACTTAAAGGCACTGTTCTCTCGAAAGAGAGAACAGTTTCGGCCATAATTTTATTTTATTTTTCTTTTATTATTACTGTTGTCATATATTGTTATTATAATATTATTACCATTATTATTCTCATCCTTATACTGATTTACTATTATTCTTATTTTCATCTTTATTATTAATATCATACTATTATTATTATTATTCATCAGTAACTATGATTAGTATTTAGTTGTGTTATTAACAAGTGTGTTTTTTTAAATAGTTATGCAATAATTCCCAAAGTTTTGTTTATGGAGTTTAAAAGCCCTAAATACTATTATCTTGTTGTATATATATATATATATATATATATATATATATATATATATATATATATATATATATATATATATATATATATATATATATATATATATATATATATATATATAATATATATATATATATATATATATATATATATCTTATTGTATATATATATATATATATATATATATATATATATATATATTATCTTGTTGTATATATCTTATTGTATATATATATATATATATATATATATTTATATATATATATATATATATATATATATATATATATATATATATATATATATATATATATATATATATATATATACAAGCAATCTATGTTTTAAGCCATAAAAATAGTTTTGCCGTATTTTCCTATTTTAACCTAAAAGTATTTTTCAAATTATTATACATGAACTAATTTCAAGTATTTATGTAAAATATAACTACTAATAAAACATAGTTTTCAAAGTATCCTATACACTTTCAAGTAGTTACATAAAATATTTTACTAAGTAAAGAATAGTTTTGGACCTAAAACAATTTCTACATATAACTTACCTATAAATATTTTTGGGATATAAAATATATTTTCAGGAGGTATTATTTTCTTATATCATAAATATATGATTACTTATCAATTTTTCTTCGATATCCATCTATCCATGACTAAATGTTTTCTCCTATTCCCTCATCAAATTCGAACATCCTCCCATCGACCCTAGCCAATCTGACTGTTTGGGACCCGATGGAACCATCCGTGCCGTTATCTGAGGTCACCTTGCGTAGTTGTTGTACCGAAGTCGCAGTTCGTGCCACCTTGATCATTGCAGTACACCAAGCGTCCTACTAGGCAAGACACCTTGCCATTTACTGTTTATTTATTTTAGCTCATATTTTATGCATTATTCATTATTTTCTTTATACAAAATAAACTGTGATACATGGCATAACCTATTAGAACTTACTATTCAGTTATATTTCCTGCTATGTTTTATTTTCTTACACATAAAACCTAGATTTAAGGGACCACCTTGTGTGTTGTAATCATTGGCCTTGACACGTTGTACCACGTTGTTGTGAGTTACATATTGGACTCGGACACGCGTGATTGGCTGGCCACCAGTACATATAAGTCGTGCGTTAGGAAATAACTGCTAATAGAATTGCATGCTAGAAGACTTAGCAGTTATGAGTTGGCATTGGATAGGGAGAACATGATTGGAAGTTGACTACCACCCTATCTATCATAGACTCGCTCGCTATTGAGGAACGATAGGTAGACTATATGCTATAGACTCGCTCGATACTGAGGAATAGTATATGGTGTTGTGACTCGCTACTGAGGTATTGTATTGGTATTTTCTTGACTTGACCCGGTAGTCATACGACCATGAACTGTTCTTAACTACATTTTACTAAGAACGGTTAGGCACCTTTATTCGTTAGGTATGAGTACTTTTGGTTTGGGTACTTGTATCGGACCGTGGCTTGGAACAATAACTTGTCACGGATTAGTTCGCCACACATTGTCCTTGTTTGGTTGTAGGTGTGGCTTACTACTTCGATGAGAAGGTGTTGAACCTTTTCGGGATCAGGATACCATATTGGGTCATGGCATTGAACTAAACGTCATCGTGAATTAGTTTACTATCTCCTGTCCTTGTTTGGTTGGGGGGATGGTATGCTAGTTCAATAGGTGTGTATTAGACCATGTTATGATCCAATCTTACTTATATTATTGAGTAGTATTTATATTTTTTATATGGCATAATATTATGTGTCTTGTTACGTCCCGCTGAGGACCTGGTTATCTCGTCAGGTGTGTGCTCTTGACTTTCGCAGGTGTTCTAGCTGTGGCCATGATTATCTCTATTTCTTCGAGGATGATTGCACTTTGATCGTCTTCGCTTCGCTCGCCAAACTCTCTCTTTTATTATGTATTTCTTTTCATATTTGGTAGTGGATTTGTCTCCGCCCAACTACATGTACCAATGACAATTCATAGTTGATTATATGATATCTTTTATTCTTTCATTTTGTGGATAAGATTAGTTAGCCTTGGTTTTATTGCATTTACAGCTTATGTATACATACGAGGATTCCATATAATGGATCATACTTCGTATGTATACAGCTGGCATGTCTACGTTCCTAGTCCTACATATTTTGGGACTGGGGCGTAACAATCGGCTCCATCCGTGGATGCTGAAGGTAATCCTACTTCTGACATTCACAACTTCTTCAGCCAGAATTCGGTCCCGGTGAGCCCCAAAGCAGCCTTGGCAGCCTTCTTGATGGTGTTGCTGTGGAAGGCCGTAGTACCAAGGGGTTCTGGGCCTGCTGGCCGGATTAGCCAGGACCTGATCTTGCCCACCGTGAAGCTTGCTTTCTGGCAACCTTTGGCGTTGTTACCGGCGATGGTGTGTAACGTCATGCGCGGGCTACGTGAGTTTTCCCAGAAAATCCTTGATTATGGTGGGTGCGATAAGGATTTCCCGTTAGTCGAGCTTCCTTTTCATTACCTGATGGGTTGGTTAGCTCTACACCACCCCGGTCTAATAAATCCCAGCTCCATCTTAGGATACAAGGCGGGAGGTGCGACCCTGCATAATTACTAGAACGCGGTATGGGTTCCCCAGGACCTTCCTACTTGTCGGTGGATGCTGGGTCGATTGGTAAAGTATGCCATCTATAGGGTTGCACCCTCCTACAATAGCTTTCATTCAGACGAGGGGTTGGTGGACGAAAACCTGACCTTAGGTGCGTTCTTCTGGTTGCAATCCATTCGTCCTTCCCACCTGGTGTACCGGAATCAAAACCAGGTGTTCTTGGAGCCTTATTTGCCCAGTCGCTTCGCTCGCCAATTTGGCTAAGCCAAATGATGATGGGAATCTGAGCGTCTGTCTTGGCTACGAAGGTGGTCTTTTAGATGGTGCTCAAGCTTGGCATTATTATAATGTCGATCGTACAGGCACAGTCTTCACCACTCCTTCGATACAGGGGAAGGCGAGTCTTCTGTACTTTGCTACCCGGCTTTACTGCGTCTTCAACACTTTCTTGCCGAAGTACGATCATCAGCAAAATCTGCTCAAGGGAAGAAGTTTGAAACAACTTCCTCACCCTTTCCGCTTTCGACGGGCCGGCGCCCGCAGAGAGCGAAGCCAATGATGGTGCTAGCTCGTCGGAGGAATGGAGAGAGGAGGAGCGACTCCTCGGTGACCTGCGAGAGTGTCCAACCTTGCCTAGGGAGATCTCCCCTCCTGCAAAAAAAGCCAGAATAGCTTCTGTGCCCGCGAAGGGTGTAGCGACTTGTTACGTTAGATCCTCCTCCGGGGTAAGTTCTTCTGCTCTTTGAGCTCACCCATTCTTTTGTATCTTATGATTGCGTGGTTTGAGCAGGTGGGACCCTCATGGTCAGAGAGACTCAGGGGCTTTTTGAAGAACCTGTGCCTTATGTGCCTCGAGACATGGAGACATAGGTGGGGGATGCTACTGCTGCTCGCTCTGACTTGGAGGAAATTCCTCCTCCTGCTCCTTTTGACTATGGGCTACAGAGGTCTTCGGACCCGTGCAGTTTTTTTTCTACGAAGATTGGTACAGAACCAGCTACGGATGAGGCCATGATTGATGTGGTGCCAACCGGAGGGGAAGTATTGGGGTCTGCCCCATGGGAGCCGATATGTAGTCGACGATCTGGCCGTTGATCTGACGATTAATGACGTGGCCATTGGAGCAAGGGCCAAGTGACTTGTCGCAGGACCGATCTCGGCTGTTCGGGTGGTTGGAGAGACAACTGTGCCTCCCAGACCATCGAGTGCCCTACTGGTGGCTCCTCCTGTGTCTGTACTGGTACAAGGGGAGAGTTCGGCTGCTGCCTTCATCCCCGGGCCATGGGCTACGACTTCTGCCGTGACTCCGATGAGCCTTGCTGATGAGATTTTTATTCTGACGCTCTCTTGGAAACCATTCGTCATGTTTGATCGCATGGTCTAGAGGGCACCCTACTGTACAATCACTCGCTCAAACGTGCCCGCCCTGTAGTTAAGGGTGCACTAGTGACTCTGCGCCATTATTCGGCATGCAGGGCGAAGGCAGATGTAATAGCTAACCTAATGGACAAGGTAGACGCCATTGCCTTGGAGTTACAAAACCTTGAGAGTAGCATTTCGACTCTGTTTACTAAGGAGTAGGAGGAGATTGCCTCTGCGGTTTACCCGTACGAGCAGTGGCATCAGGACTTGCAGGATCGCCTCACAGAGATTGAGGCCGAGCTTAGCCAGGTGACTGGCGCTGACGAGGTTCGAGCCCATCGTCATACAGCCATAGAATCGGAGTGTCGGGCCCTTCGAGAGCAGATTCACAAGTTGGAAGCGAACCTAGCTCTGGCTGAAAGTAATCTTGTAGAGTACGAGACCGAGAGGGAAGTTCTCCGCCAGCGCTCTAAGGATTTAGCCCAAGAGAGGAACAGCATTGGCATTCGCCAGGCTGCGCTGGCGCACATCAAACTATGCCCACATTTGATGACGAAGCCGCCCGGCGTCGAGAGGCTAAGCGCAGGGCTCACGCATTTGTAGATGCCCAGAAGGCCCATTTGAAGGTCTACTGGGGGAGCTTCGGAACCGGTCCTCCCAATTTTGATTTTCTGTTCTTTTTTTTTCTCTTCCTGTGTGAGAGAATCTCTTTTGTAATAGCAAATATATTTCAATCACATATGAAATTTTCTTTGCTTCCCTTTCTCTGTTCATATTCATGTTTATGAAATTTGTACAAGGATAG
The DNA here is from genome assembly GCA_029216955.1 of Iris pallida. Taxonomy (NCBI): domain Eukaryota; kingdom Viridiplantae; phylum Streptophyta; class Magnoliopsida; order Asparagales; family Iridaceae; genus Iris; species Iris pallida. The sequence goes on along the minus strand of JANAVB010044018.1, from coordinate 780,516 downwards.
GAATTCTCGTAAGGGAACGACTTTATTGGGGACATGGTGTTTACTTAGAGGTAATATGGACGTGGAAAACACTGAATCTTTGTGGAGAAACTTTCCTTACTTAGAGGTTATATGGACATGGTAAGGATAGAATCTACAGGGGTATAGAACGACTCAGAGGTAATATGGACGTGAAGGGTTCGATAAATGAGAGTTGTGGAGGATAGTCATGGAAAGGGTGCTTTACTCAGAGATAATATGGACATGGCAAGTATCCTTCAAATAGAATAACAGTTCAGAGGTAATAAGGACGTGGCTGTATTCTAGGGAGTTATGACAACTTTAGGGTTATCGTAACGGGGGTGACTACTCGGAGGTAATATGGACATGGTAGACATAGTTATAGAAGGACACTTCAGAGGTAATATGGATGTGAAATATTTTCTATGTGGTCATGATGACACATAATCTTCATGGGAGATACAACTACTCAGAGGTGATATAGACATGGTAGCTGCACAGCAGGGTGTAAGAAAGCGATCCAGAGGTAATATGGACGTGGAGGGCTTTACTTACTGAGATTTAGTGTAGGAGGGTTGAACAAGTATTTTCCAGGATCTTAGAGCACTCATGAGGGCGCAGGAGCTCCTGTTGGTGTTGCTTATGAAGATCGGTTTAGGGGAAGTTTCATCCCCTAAGTCGTTCTGGACGACCTCGTCCTCGGTGGGAGGCTCTCGTTGTACGAAACGCCATTCCCACTGAGAGCCATGGTGTTAAGCTCAGGGTTTTTCTTCGAAGAAATTGAGTGCCTGGCCTTCTTTCTCTGCGGGATCGTTTGTGGAAACCATGTTGACGGATAGTACCTTCTGGAGGTCCCGACCTATACTGTTAGCAGAATCCCAGGTTGAAGAGTCAGAAGAATGCAAGTGTAGTGGAGCCTCCGGTTCTGAACTCTCTGAATTGGTCGTGGAAGAAATATACCCCAACCCACGGCGAGTACGTTGGTAGTAGTTCTGAGGCTTCTCCTTCGTAGTACGAACTCATAAGGGAAGCCGTCGACCTTTGCCGTAGTTCAGCCCTATGTTGCTGTTCAGGTCATATCCCATATTCTGGATGAGATATTTGGCTTGAGTAGCATAGCGGTAGAGCTGCATCTTGCCGTCGTCGGGTTTCGGTTCTCCTGGGGCTAGCCGCTGTGGATGTTCCAGTCGACCGATGACCATAGGTTGCTCCTCCGGATTTCTTGGCGGGACTAGAAAGTAGGAGCCTTTTGAGGGGACAACACGGTTTTAGCGGTTGTCACTTGCATTTGTATAGTACATAAAGCGTTGTCTAAGAAGTACTTAGTGTTCCAATGCGCACATGAGTAATTCGAAGACAACTTTCTATTAATAAAATACAAAATTTTATCCCGAAGGATTATATCATCTAAAGACTGTGCCTCGGTATTGGCACAGACGTTATCTTGTAATTTCTCGTAGGCAAGAGCTGCTGCAGAAGGAGGTGGAGGAGATTTTCGCTTCATCTTGATCACCGCGGGAGGCGCAGCCAGAGTATCTTGCAGCTTTGAAGCAGGTGTCAGAGACTTTCGGGAAAGCTTGATTTGTAGGGGCTCCTAGCTTGATGCCATCGGAGGTGACCGTGCTGGAGCCTTGCCCCGGTGTTTGATGACCAGGGTGCTGGAGTTTTATATGGCTTCCCTTTCAGTTGAACCCTCATGGGTCCTTCCGTGACGGCTGCAGCTTCTGCTTCATCGTCGGCATCGTTGGACTCGTCGTCCCAGGGGAGTGGTTTGTACATATCGACATCTGTACAGTATGTTTCGAGACCTCGGAACGTGTCGATGTTAGTAATCTCCGTCTTGACGGTCGCGTCACTGGCCACATACTATATGCACTAGTGAAGGGTGGAGGGGATGATCATATACTCATGGATCCATGGCCGTCCAAGTAACATGTTGTAGTTTATGTCTGCCTCAATGACGTAACAGGTAACCTCAGTATGAAGATCACCTATTTCACACTTCAATCGGATCTTACCCAGAGGCTCACTCTTCCTCGCGTTGAAGCTGCTGATGGTGGTGTTCGATGCCATGAGACGGTACATCGGGATCCCTAGAGTTTGTAGCAGACTTCGAGGGATGATGCTGAGTAATGAGCCCCGGTCGATGTGAATGCGATCGACCTTGATGGCACCCATGTATCCTGTTTAGTACAGGGGTCAGTTGTGCCGGTTGTTCATTAGTAGCATATCGTGCTGGATGAAGGTGATCATAGGAATCACCTCGACCACTCTATGGCAATGTGGACATGTCGCAGGGTCTTCCTTGGGTTGCTTCACCTGTGCAAGGTAAGCCTAGAAAGAAATCAAAGACAGGTATTACAGAACACTGAAATTGATTGCAAACTCGCTTGTATAATGAAGAGCCTAGAAAGAAATCCTAGGAAACAATCTAAGTACAATTATTTAGTTTAGATTCTGGGGGTGACGGTGGAGGCTCGGGAAAGTGCTATCAACTCTGCCTTACTCCGTGGACTATCTGATGCAGTCTCAAGCTCTTGAAGAAATTACTTTTTTCTTGAAGGTTGCCCGCCTTTTACAGGGAAGTGGCACCCTGGTATTTATAAAAATGTATGTTGGACCGCATAGACAGCCTGCGGCCACGTTGCTGATTAGCACGCGAAGACCCGCTCTTTGGCTGCCATCTCTCGATTTGCTAGGTTTTTGTTGTAGCAAATCTGGGTAGTTAGGGACTTGGTCAGATTGCCATGTGTCCTGTTGCGGGAGCTACATAGTTTTCTCAGTCTTCGATCTGTATTTTGGCCGCATAAAGCTCATGCGGCTTGGACCATACTTACTCTTGGCTGTATGAAGTTTGAAGATTGTGGGGGCGCATAAGTCTGAGCCGCATAAGGTTCATGCGGCTTAGATGACACTCTTCTGGCCGCATGAAGACGTACAAACCCTGCTTTTGGGCGACGTCTCACATCTTATCTTTTTTTTCGAAGTGTCAGAACTGTCACTTTTGTCAGTTTTGTCAGGACTTGTCAGTTTTATCAGTCGGACTGCTCCTCTTGGCCACATATCTTCCTTTTGCAGCTGTTTCTCGATGGGCCGCATAGGTCATTAAACCAGTCATGCGGCTTTCCTTCATACGGACCTGTTTGGCCCAAAGTACCTATGCGGCAATTTGTAATCTACATGAACCCAATATTTTTCATGCTTTTACAAAACCCCCTTCAAAGTTTTCAAATTACAAATTTGGAATACTTTGAATAAGAAGCATGAAAATATGTCAAGCCATAGGGAGTCTTCAAGTTGCAGGAAGTTTTTTGAACTGCAAAGAGATCATGAGTCGCAGGGAAATCCTGAGCCGCAGAACAAATCTTGAGCCGCAGGGACACTTGGGCCGCAAAGAGCCTGCTAGCTGTCACTGCTTGTCACGACCTGCACCCACTGTGAGGGTACGAGAACGTAACAGCGTCCAGCCTATGCCGCAGTGTCGGCGGTAGAACGCTGATCTAGGTCATGAACTATAACTACATAACATGAAATACTCTCCAAAAGGAGGCCAACACAGAGGTACAACTCGATCACAATCTAAGGTAGAATGTAGCACGATGGAAATAGATAAAAAAAATCCTCAACTGAGGTACAGCAGAATGAAATAACAAGTCTCAATAACTACCCGTCTCAACATCTCTAAAATATACAACTCTGAAAATAAGGACAACAACTAACATGAAAAGAAAGAACAGTCTAAGCTATCTACACTATGCAAGGTATCATCCTCAGCAGCTGCCTGAACCTCCCAGGGGTCCAGGTCGCGAGTGTCAACTAGGCAAGCTCCAAAGTAAGGGGTGCAGGATTCCTCATCATCCTCTGTAAAATTTTCAACAGGTCCAGTCAGGATGGGAGCGAGCACAATACATCTCACGCAGATCATAAACAGGTTAGAAAATATAAACATGCAAGAGAGTACGATACGTGAAACTGAAAGAAGTACATGATGTAAATAGAGAGAGAACTGTAATAGAAATATCTGTTATAGTAGAGAGCTACCAGTGACTAGTGATTTATAGTACAAAGTCGACATGTGAACGGCTTGATTTGCACATGAATATACTAAAGAGGCGCACATGGCTATACTACTTTAGAATTGTTCACATGACTATTTATACTCCTCCATACCCCAATCAATACACAAGGATCCAGACAAGTTATGTTACGTACATAATTTTTACATGAAGCCCATAGATGGGTGTACATGAAGAATACATGAGGGCTCAGAAACTGAGTGCACATGTCACGACCCGCACCCACTTTTCGGATACGAGACATGTCCAAGCCAGCCTACGCCGCAGAGTCGGCGGTAGAACGCTGTCAAGCCCGCAAGAAATAAATGCTCAAAATAAAATAATTGCTGCTCATTCACAATTCTAAATTATTACAACATTTACAATTAAAGAAAATACAGGATTTTATAATTAATGAAATTGATACAATAGCCTTCTATTTCTAGGTTGTCTTCAGCATACCCAAGTATTCCCCAGTGCTAAGAGTGATAGCGGCTAAACCTAAAAAATGTTGGTTATCCAGTCAGGATTGGAACAAGTACACAAACCGACGGCAATGCAAAACACAATAGAATTAACAGGACATGAAAATAGCATATGGAATATGAAAGCTAGTAAGAAAACTGATGACATAGCACGATAGAGAAGTAAACAAGGAAAAACTAATAAAAGACATCTATCTAGGTGGTGTGAAATATCCGTTTCAACATGGGGATGGCTAGGGGGTAAATAAGGCACACTGCACGTGTCGTGTGCAGCGGCTAGCATTCACGAGAGATACTGGGATAGTTCTGGGTAGTCCACATGTTTACTAAGATATTTCCCCTCCCAACTTCTCCGTGTGACGAGCGTGTCAACAAGCAGCAAGATATATGTATAGACATGAAATGAAAAGACTACTATGAATCGGAAAGCAATCAGAAAGTGCACTTGCCTGAGGTCCTTAGCTGGAGAAACTAATACTATACCACACAATGAGCCACAATCAATCTGCACGTGCAGAAGTCTCCGGATGCTGAAATAAACAGTATCAACATTCTCAGAATAGTCAAATTAGCTAGGATTGCCTGTCCTTAAGTCCAATTCTGGACACAGGGGCAAAACGGTAATTTTGGGCAAAAATGATGTCCGTCGTTGGACCCGCTTTGTACCGAAAAGCGTGCTAAAGTCAATGGTCTCTAAAGTCATCAAACTACATGTCTACGGATCCAATTTTCTGATACGAACCCAACCGTATGTCCAAAGTTGGATTCCGGCGGGCCGTGCACAAAATTGCCCGTTTAGTGGGACCGTGGGGCCCGCAAAACGGTGATTTTATCAACAGTCTCAGAATCGGACCAAACTTGGCATACAGGACCAAAAAAACGATACGGTTCTGTTGGCGTAAGTTTTGTCTCGATCCGATGAGCGTGCATAAAGTAATAAAGAATTTGCAAAGTGTACGATACGGTGAATTTCAACGGATACACATCAAATTCGTCGCGCACACGCGACCAATTTGAATTCCGCCAAAGCCCACACGACCACGAAGCCGTTACGCAGCTTTTGATGTCTTCGATTCGCGACCACGTCATCCAGATTGGCGGGACGCACGTCGTGTGGATCGATTTCTAGATTTTGAAAACAGTTTTTTCCAAAACTTTACAATCAAATTACTCATTAAATTGTGAACGAAAAATTAATCTATCAGAAGGGTCTTGTTGTCCTACATGCTGTCTAAATAACTGTTCAATTAGAATTTCTAAAACGACACTAGATCGATCGTAATCGATCTTCAAATATGGGCAGTTGGACTGTAATCGTCCTGTTTCTGGACAAGTTTTTCCATCGACTTCACGTCGATTTCCTGGGTCGATCGCGCGTCTACGACGAATTCCCTTTGAAGGGTTTCGAAGAGGGTTATACCGGCTCTTCGGACTAGTTTACGAAACGCAAAACGATGAACTACAGGAGAAGAAATTTACTTACAAAGTTGGGCTTATCGCAGCATCTTGCTGCTGCTGTGGTTTCGTGCGCGCGTGCATCCGCGCACTCAGTCGGCTCGACGGTGCTCCGGCCGGCCGACGGCCACCTTTGGCGGCACGCGCGCACGCGGGGCACGCCCAGGGAAGGGGTCGACGGTTGGAGGAGTTAGGGTTTCGAAAAAACCACTCGATCTCTCTTGCTCTGTTCGCGTGTAGGTATTCGCGGGGGTGGGGACGTTCTGTTCGGCCGAGAGCTTTATAAGTTCTGTTAGCTAAAAAAACTAGTAACCTAGGGGGGTCGGTTAGGCCTATGGGCCGGGCTACATTGTATTCTCTTAGAGGAGGGGGTTCTCAGCATGGTTGTATCCATGCGCTGGACTGTAGCCTATTGCCAACCGAGCTGGGCTCGGGAAATTTGGGCTCGGCTAAGCCGCTCTTCCCCAATCAAAACCAAAAGCTGCACCCTAGAACTCAAAACCTGTTAGACCATATGTTGACAACTCGTGCGGTTTTCTACTTGCAGTGTAGGATGAAACCAAACCCAGAAAACCCTCAGAAACAACCAAGATAACACGCAATAAAAGTTATAATAGATATAATTGATTAGGTATATCAAAAGGATAAAGGCTCATGTTTAACAAAATATTTACGGGCCATATTCAACTCATGCAAATACCAAGTCCCTAATCCATATCAGATTGACATCAGATATTAATGCAACAAAAATTAGAAGTGCCCATGATGAATTACTGGTGAAGAGCAACTACTATCCAATCCTTGTATGATACGGCTAACGCCAACTAGAACATTCCAGACAGATGTATAATAACTAAGCCTGGTCATGCTGAGAAACACATCAGTATAGGCTTTGGAGCTTTGATGAAGCACAAGTCAGCCAATTCTTGTACAATATATGGCTAAAGGACTAATTAGATTTGTGAACATGAACAATATGTCATAAGTCGCCTGTAATGTCGAACTTCTAGATAAAAGATGCAATTAGTTGATTGATGTATGTTAACGGGAGTAAATGCTATGCACACATATAAATACACGTATTCTTTTATATATATATATTTATATAAATATACATACACATACATATATTCACATATTTGTTTATTCATGTATAATATTTATTTGACAAAATAACATAGCCAATTAATAATAAAATAGTATTGTATACTAATCTCCTCGATAATATTGATAATAAATAATAATAAAAATATTTAAAATTTTCCGGGAAGGGGAGCTACAAATCTACCCACCTTAAAATAATTTCGTCCTCGAAATTCTAACTCATAAACATGCCCAAAAAAATAATAATAAATAGAGTAAATCCACTATTACCACAATCTCTTCAAATTTAATTTCTCCAAAATAGTTTATATCCTTCTCATTGGCCATTTGGCAACTACAAAATATCGAGGACTTCTACCCACCTTTGGTTACACTACTCTCCAAAACATGGTCACTAAAATCTTATAATTTTCTAACTAGTTTCTAACTATTCTACCGACATATGTCTACGCATAAGTCATCTACCACTCTCTCCCACCTATCAAGCAATCCAAAATTTAACAACAACAAATTTATACAAGTAGCTAAGAATATTGGTAGGTTCTAATAAGCATGACCATTCGTCACTCTACAATAGGAAAGGCGGGAAGATAAGAAAATAGTCGAGAGCGAATATGAAGCTCCCAAAGTGGTAGAGGGTATCCAATGATGTAGACAGAAAAAAAGTTTATAAGCCCTTGACTTATTTGCTAAATGTACTACTCTAGTCCAGTCACCTGCTAAATCGAAGAGCCTTTCGTTTCTTAGAGTGGCCTGCCATCCATGAAATACAGAAGTCTCGTTCTCGAAATTTTAATTCAAATAAGGTTCCATAATGGGGCGGGATTTGAGAAATCAAGATTGGGGTCTTAATGGGTTCTCTACTTGGATATCAATCGTTGGTTGGATGAACATCGGATTTCAATCTATATTGAATGAACAAGATCCCAAGATAAAGTCATGTCTACCAGGTTAGGGTAACCTAGAATATGATTTCTTCCAAGTGGTTGAGCTAGTTGTTAGTTAGGTTGGTTAGCTAGGTCCACAAAGTCCAAGATGTGCCTTCAGTGACTTTTGTGTTTAAGTAGCACATGAGGCCTCAATTGGGTGGCACACTAGCGGCATGTGCGTAGTGGGCTTCGAGTAGATCACATCCATATATTGGGTCGGAGGAATTGAGTCGGGGCTGAGGTTCTAATGGGTGTCGGAAAGTATACTGGTACTGTAGTAAGGGTTTTAGCTAGTCCTTTTAACCTGAAAGTCGTACCATAAAATAGAGTACAAGGGGACAAGTTTGAGTGGGACACGATATACCTAGATGAAGATGGACTCGTCTAGATCTTACATGTGAAATTCGTTGGAAGGTAACAGCTGGTCTCGTGCTCCGAATATTAATGACACGGTCGAGAACACAAAATGATCTAAATGGAAAGTGGGACTCCACAGGGCACTAATTATCATCCTAATGGGAGTTATTCTAATCATTCGATAATCCCGATATATCCTAAAATTTTAGGGCTTACAGTCTACCCACCTTAGAAGCTGGGGTACGGTATTTGTTAGAGGCTCACAACACTTGGTCTCTTGAGAATAGATAGTCTCCTAGGTTGGCATTTGGTCAAGGAAAGATCCTATTCATTCTCGGACTCCAATGACTAGAAGATCAAGCTAGTAGGTTTAGGGCTGAAGGGAGGACGAGTAACTCAAGGCAAGGTTCCAGTCACAGGACTGGCCGATGGTAACTACACTTGCGTGTACCACTATCATAGCCATGGGGATACTCTATATCTATCTATCAATTACGAGCTTTCATCTTTCTAATCGGTGAAAGACAAAACAATTAAAGAGTTCAAGAGAGACGTCACTGAATACAATTTCGTGATTCAAAAGGCGAATGCATAATTCAAGAGAAATTGTCAAAGCAATCGGGGATGAGATCATGGATACCTCTATATCTCAATCCACATAGGGTAATTAAATGAAAAGCGAACCAAATGCATCATGGTTGATCAGACCATAATACAATGATTCTGATTAGGCAATATGTTAGCAGGCGTCCCCAATAAATATATGTCTTGAAGCAAGCTCGATAAGAGGGTAAGCTTGCAAAAAAAACTAGGCTGTAATAGCAGAATTGGTCAAGGTAGTCGGAATACTAGTACGCGAGATTTTTTGAAGGAGGAGATAGTGGTTCGAGTTTTGAGATAATCAAAACCTTGCCTGGTGCTCTTGTTCATGTATTCATCCTGCTATCTTCCTATCCATAAGGCCTTGGTCGACTAATGGGTTATGGGACTCTAGATTCTCTATTCTAGGTAACTTATTAGTGTCGGTCAATTATCTCATCAATAGATCACAAGGACCATATAACACGAGGTTGGGAGGCATGCTACTCAACTTACAGAGCCTTCTCTAGTTTTGGCTTTGGATCTTCTAGGACACACAGGGCATCTCCTATCCCCTATTGTATCCTAATCTCGTGATCACGTCTAAAATCATTTTACTGAGAATTATGCCTCGCCCATATAATCTGGCTGTGGTAAACTCTTGGTTCCATGATTCAGATGTGATAAGCTATCAGGTATTCTACTCTATATTGACTCAAGGGTATCTATGTTCTAAAGAGGTCGAGAGGACATAGTTCTAGCAATGTTCCATAGACTATGATTCTTCGAAACGATTTCAATTCTATGGGTTGTGCCTCGCCAGTGCGCTGCTGGCTGTAGTGAACCCATATTCTCCACTCTCTAATAATTGACGACAGTGCGCTGCTATCTAACCGTTTTGAGCTATCTAACATTCATTTAACTATATCCGTAAAAATTCACGAGCCTCTAGAGATTCAAACAAGTTGACTAAAAATAGGGCGTAGGTATTTGTCCTAGCAGTCACAACGTTTAAAAATAAAAGACTTAACATTGAGGGAATAACTAAATACGAAAGAAACACAAACATTCCAGTATCTATTTCATGTGCATTTCAATGGTTGATGGAAAATCTCAAGCCAATCTATCTCGAGATTCGTATGCAAATAACAGAATTAGAAGATTTAAACTAATTCCCTACGGTAACATAGTATTTAAAACGGCAATTCTAATTTATGATATAAGATCTATATCTAATACAACAAAAGAATATTAAACAGTTCATTAAAATCAAAGCCTTAATGATAGGTAAGCCTAACTTACCAAGTGAATAGCATATCTGCATGGGGTCATATCGTCATATCAAAAATAATAGTGCTTCTATAGAGATCGAACAAGTTATCTGAATTCAAAATAGCATGGCCTATCTAAAAACCTTAACTACCCAATTAGTCAAATAATTAAGGGACCCTTATCCTAGTTATTCTCCTAAATCATTTTAATCCTAATTATGAATGAGCATTTCCTGGGCGCAGGCTCGCAGCAGTACGACTAATATGGTACTACCGCAAGTTCGCATGATTTTGCAAAAAGTGACCTGCATGGGCCACCACAAAAACTTGTCACGACCCGCACCCGCTTTTCGGATACGAGACGTGTCCAAGCCAGCCTACGCCGCAGAGTCGGCGGTAGAACGCTGTCAAGCCCGCAAGAAATAAATGCTCAAAATAAAACAATTGCTGCTCATTCACAATTCTAAATTATTACAACATTTACAATTAAAGAAAATACAGGATTTTACAATTAATGAAATTGATACAATAGCCTTCTATTTCTAGGTTGTCTTCAGCATACCCAAGTCTTCCCCAGTGCTAAGAGTGATAGCGGCTAAACCTGAAAAATGTTGGTTATCCAGTCAGGATTGGAATAAGTACACAAACCGATGGCAATGCAAAACACAATAGAATTAACAGGACATGAAAATAGCATATGGAATATGAAAGCTAGTCAGAAAATTGATGACATAGCACGATAGAGAAGTAAACAAGGAAAAACTAATAAAAGACATCTATCTAGGTGGTGTGAAATATTCGTTTCAACATGTGGACGGCTAGGGGGTAAATAAGGCACACTGCACGTGTCGTGTGCAGCGGCTAGCATTCACGAGAGACACTGGGATAGTTCTGGGTAGTCCACATGTTTACTAAGATATTTCCCCTCCCGACTTCTCCGTGTGACGAGCGTGTCAACAAGCAGCAAGATATATATATAGACATGAAATGAAAAGACTACTATGAATCGAAAAGCAATCAGAAAGTGCACTTGCCTGAGGTCCTTAGCTGGAGAAACCAATACTATACCACACAATGAGCCACAATCAATCTGCACGTGCAGAAGTCTCCGGATGCTGAAATAAACAGTACCAACGTTCTCAGAATAGTCAAATTAGCTTGGATTGCCTGTCCGTAAGTCGAATTCTGAACACAGGGGCAAAACGGTAATTTCGGACAAAAACGATGTCCGTCGTTGGACTCGTTTTGCACCGAAAAGCGTGCCAAAGTCAATGGTCTCTGAAGTCGTCAAACTATGTCTACGGATCCGGTTTTCTGATACGAACCCAACCGTATGTCCAAAGTTGGATTCCGGCGGGCCGTGCACAAAATTGCCCGTTGAGTGGGACCGTGGGGCCCGCAAAACGGTGATTTTATCAACAGTCTCAGAATCGGACCAAACTTGGCATACAGGACCAGAAAAACGATACGGTTCTGTTGGCGTAAGTTTCATCTCGATTCGATGAGCGTGCATAAAGTAATTAGAGAATTTACAAAGTGCACGATACGGTGAATTTCGACGGATACGCATCAAATTCGTCGCGCACACGCGACCAATTTGAATTTCGCCAAAGCCCACACGACCACGAAGCCGTTATGCAGCTTTCGATGTCTTCGGTTCGCGACCACGTCGTCCAGATTGGCGGGACGCACGTCGTGTGGAGCGATTTCTAGATTTTGAAAACAGTTTTTTCCAAAATTTTACAACCAAATTACTCATTAAATTGTGAACGAAAAATTAATCTATCTGAAGGGTCTTGTTGTCCTACATGCTGTCTAAATAACTGTTTAATTTGAATTTCTAAAATGATACTAGATCGATCGTAATCGATCTTCAAATATGGGCAGTTGGACTGTAATCGTCCTGTTTCTGGACAAGTTTTTCCATCGACTTCACGTCGATTTCCTGGGTCGATCGCGCGTCTACGACGAATTCCCTTTGAAGGGTTTCGAAGAGTGTTATATCGTCTCTTCGGACTAGTTTACGAAATGCAAAACGATGAACTACAGGAGAAGAAATTTACTTACAAAGTTGGGCTTATCGCAGCATCTTGCTGCTGCTGTGGTTTCATGCGCGCGCGCATCCGCACGCTCAGTCGGCTCGGCGGCGCTCCGGCCGGCCGACGGCCACCCTTGGCGGCGCGCGCGCGCGCGGGGAACGCCCAGGGAAGGGGTCGGCGGTTGGAGGAGTTAGGGTTTCGAAAAAACCACTCGATCTCTCTTGCTCTGTTCGCGTGTAGGTATTCGCGGGGGTGGGGACGTTCTGTTCGGCCGAGAGCTTTATAACTTCTGTTAGCTAAAAAAACTAGTAACCTAGGGGGGCGATAGGCCTATGGGCCGGGCTACATTGTATTCTCATAGAGGAGGGGGTTCTCAGCATGGTTGTATCCATGCGCTGGACTGTAGCCTATTGCCAACCGAGCTGGGCTCGGGAAATTTGGGCTCGGCTGAGCCGCTCTTCCCCAATCAAAACCAAAAGCTGCACCCTAGAACCCAAAACCTGTTAGACCATATATTGACAACTCGCGCGATTTTCTACTTGCAGTGTAGGATGAAACCAAACCCAGACAACCCTCAGAAACAACCAAGATAACACGCAATAAAAGTTATAATAGATATAATTGATTAAGTATATCAAAAGGATAAAGGCTCATGTTTAACAAAATATTTACGGGCCATATTCAACTCATGCCAATACCAAGTCCCTAATCCATATCAGATTGACATCAGATATTAATGCAACAAAAATTAGAAGTGCCCATGATGAATTACTGGTGAAGAGCAACTACTATCCAATCCTTGTATGATACGGCTAACGCCAACTAGAACATTCCAGACAGATGTATAATAACTAAGCCTCATCATGCTGAGAAACACATAAGTATAGGCTTTGGAGCTTTGATGAAGCACAAGTCAGCCAAGTCTTGTACAATATATGGCTAAAGGACTAATTAGATTTGTGAACATGAACAATATGTCATAAGTCGCCTGTAATGTCGAACTTCTAGATAAAAGATGCAATTAGTTGATTGATGTATGTTAACGGGAGTAAATGCTATGCACACATATAAATACACGTATTCTTTTATATATATATATATATATATATATATATATATATATATATATATATATATATATAAATATATATATATATATATATATATATATATATTTTTATATATATATATATATATTTATATAAATATACATACACATACATATATTCACATATTTATTTATTCATGTATAATATTTATTTGACAAAATAACATAGCCAATTAATAATAAAATAGTATTGTATACTAATCTCCTCGATAATATTGATAATAAATAATAATAATAATATTTAAAATTTTCCGGGAAGGGGAGCTACAGCACATGAATTCCACATGAAGGCCCATGAAGGGTACACATGAAGTATAGGTTATACATGAAATACACGAAAAACATGACCGAACATGATAGCACATGAGAGTACACGAGCGAGCACGAACGAGCATGAAGCACGTAAGAAACATGAATAACATTAGAGCGAGGAATACACGATGTACATGAAACACACGACACGATGTATCCGATGCTCCCGAGGGGGATAACATCTCAATATAGGGATCCATATAGTACCAATCCGTAATAATATCATGACAGCATCAAATAAGGTAAACTAGAGCAGGAATATAGTTCTAAGCAAGTTATGAAATGATCAGAGAATGTACTCGCCTGGTATCTGAATAGCTGTAGTAAATGTACTATCCGAGATGAGGTACCTGACTCCCAATTAGAGCAACGCATGTCAAGATGTATACAGGGGATGATAATTGTAATCTACAATACATCTGCATGTTGTCTAGGTCGAACTAGACTAAAGTCAACACTGGGTCAACTCTAGTCAACCACACTAGTCAAACTAGGTCAAGTAAACCATTCCAAGTCTAAACCTAGACTAATAAGTCATTCTAGTCAATCTAGGCCTAACCAAGCCTACTTGTCACGACCCGTACCCTGTATAGGGGCACGAGAAGTGGGTACGTCCAGCCTACGCCGTAGTATCGGCGGTAGAACGCTGTCCTAGGTCAATCATCTAACAATATAAAATGTACCTGTACAGTTTATACTCTCCAATGGAGGTGACAAACAGAAAACAATCTCAATCACATCTAGGTAGAAGAATGAAAGATAGATAGATAGACAGTAACTCAAAGAGAACAGTAGAATAGATGAAATAAGTCTAAGTGTCTAGGATACATAACATCAGAATGTCAACCCAATATACAGAATAAGTCTAGGAGTCTATACATCTCAACGTCTCGAAATACAACTCAAAATATGAGACAAATAGTAATACAGAAATAACTGTCTAGCTAAACTAGCCTAGACTACTGGGGTAGCATCCTCAGCTGCAGGTGGATCCTGCTGAGGGTCCACAACATAAGTATCATCTAGTCCTGCTCCATAATAGGTAGACACCAGAGCCTCATCCTCATCCTCTGTAATATTTTCAACAGGTCCAGTCAGGACAGGAACGAGCACAATACATCTCACGCAGTGCATGGCATGATAGGAAATATAAAGCGTGCAATAGAGTAAAATACAGGAACTGCTGAAGGAAGATACATGTAGCAAAAGAGATAGCTGTGAAGGAAATATCTACTGTATATAGAGAACTGTAAGTGGCTAGTGATGTAGAGCACAAGATAGGCATGTGAATGGCTAGAATTTATACATGATTATACTACAGAGTTTGCACATGATTACACTACTTTGGAATTATTCACATGTCCACTTCTACTCTCCCGTTTCCCCAATCAATACACAAGGATCCATTCATGTTACGTTAAGATTCGTGATAAGCCCATAATTGGGTGATACGTGAGCGATTCATGAAGATTCATGAAGGCTCGGTGATCATGAGAGTACATGAGTCACTAGCTGATACATGAAGATACATAAAAATAGAAGCATGAGATACATGATGTAAGTGAAACACACGTGACAAAAGTATCTGATGCTCCCGAGGGGGAGAGCATCTCATGAAAAGATCCATATAGTACCATTCCGTGAGAACAATCATGTCAGCATCAAGTAAAGTAATCTAGAGCAAGAATATAAATCCTGGCAAGTATGAAACGGTCAGAGAATGTACTCGCCTGATAACTGAATGTCTGAAGAGGATATACTGTCTGAGGAGAGGTGTATGGCCCCTAATCAGAGCAATACAAGTCACAATATATCCACAATGATAAAAATAAAGTATACAATGCATACTACATGATTCTAGGTCAATCTGGCCAAAAGTCAACTCTTGGTCAACTCAATAGTCAAACTGGGTCACAGAAAGTCATACTAGGTCACAGGAAATCAAACTAAGTCAAATAAGGTCAAACAAGGTCAAATAAGTCAAGATTAGTCAAATCTAGGTTAAAGTCAACTCTTGGTCAACATTCAAATCAAACTAGTCAACATGATCAATCTGGGTCAAGTCTAAGTCAAACTTAGACCAACTAAGGTATTGGTCAAACAAAGACTAGTCAGCAAGGTAATTAGGTCAAACAAAGACTAGTCAATAAGGTAATTAGGTCAAACATGGTCAGACTAGTTAAACTAGTCATTTTTGTAGTCCTAGTCAATTCTAGGTCAATTAGGTCAAGGTTTGACCTATAGTTGACTTTGGTCAACAATGGTCAACATTTGGTCAACCTAGGTCTAGTAGGCCTAATAGTCTATCCTAACTCATTGGCCATAGGCCATAGGCTAATGACTTAGGTTTCCATAGGCTAATGGTTATAGGTTTTCATCTCTATAATATACATATATATACACATACAAGAACCACATAGGCCTATAGCCTATGTAATTCCCATACTCCCTAAGTATCTATGTATAGACACAATATATACATAATGACACAAATATAAACTAATACAATATATATATATATATATATATATATATATAATACCTAAAATATATATATAGTACCCACATATATACCTAATATATATACATATATAGATAGCTATAATATATACATATATATACATTCCATATATATATAAATATATATATAACCCATATATACCCTTAACTATATATACCAATATATATAACTATATACAATCTAACATATATATATATATATATATATATATATATATATATATATATATATATATATATATATATATATACAGAGGGAATTAGAGAGAATTAGAGAGAGAAATAGAGAACAGTGAAAGAGAGAGATGTGAGAGGGAATTAGAGAGGGATGTGAGAGAGAGAGAAATAGAGAACAGTGAAAGAGAGAGAGAGAGTGAATTAGAAAGAGGACAGTGAAAGAGAGGGAGAGACACACACAGGAAATGGGGGAATGGGGTGTTCTAAAAAAAATATATATATATATATATATATACAGAGGGAATTAGAGAGAGATGTGAGAGAGAGAGAAATAGAGAACAGTGAAAGAGAGAGAGAGAGTGAATTAGAAAGAGGACAGTGAAAGAGAGGGAGAGACACACACAGGAAATGGGGGAATGGGGTGTTCCAGAATTCCTGGAACAGGAATCATTCCCCAACCACTACACAGTTACACACACGCATACATACACACATCTACAATACACATACATGTATATACACATGTATATACATGTATACAACCTAAAAACTCATCCACACACACACATACATATATACTACCTATATATATACTAAAAATATACAATTACATGTACTAATCATATCAAAAATAGATTTGAAACTCACTTTTAGAAAACTGGAAATACAAACAAAATCAGGAAAATGGGGACTGTGTATAAGTAAATAGGTAAACTCGATTTCGTGTCCAAAACCCCACTAAGGTTCCAATCTAGTGGTTGGTAAGTGATGCCCCAAGGTTGTACGTGTCGTGTGTGTCAATGGGGGTTCACCACGACACGACACGGCGTGTCCAGAGGTCAACAAACGCAATCGGGTAAGCACCGACACTGTGCAGTGTCACAGCATCGTGCACGTGTTCACGTGTCTCGTGCTCACGACACAGGACACGTGAAGTGTCGTGCTCGTGTCCCTTGGTTCGCCTAGGGTCAGGCTACACACCTAGGACCCTGACACGCACCCACGTGTCGCCGTGTCCAAATGGGAAGCCCGTATCAGTCGTGTATCAGTCACCAAAAACACGACTGATACGCGTGTTTGGCACCGCGTCGTGCACGTGTTCACGCTCCTCGTGGATACGACACGAGCCACGTGGGGCCTCGTGGTCATGCCCACGTGTAGCCCACGTGTTGGGCTACACACTTGTGTCACCACGAGGTGTCCTCGACTCGTGTCTATGCGACACGTGTCGCGTGTCTAAGTCGAATTTTCGAATGAACTGTGCACGTGCACTGTAGTGCGTGTCCAGTGCGAGTGAGATTTCTCACTCGACACGACACGAGAAGTTGTGAGATTTTGGAGGCATGTTCGCAGACATTGCCCCCTCGTGTCCACCAATTTTCACGTGTCCTAGGTGCCTGTGCAGTGAGCACGAAGGGTGGGGTAGCAGGGCATGCACGCGAGTCTCGTGCAGTGAGTTCGTGTCCGTTTTGGACACGGACATGACTCAGAAATGTGTTCAGTAAGTTAGGGTTGTGACCTAGAAGTCTAGGGCTACCAGAAAATATAATTTGTTTTACATTCTAATAAAAACAGATCCTTTGTGGCATTTCATCAAACAAGGTTTCCTAGTCTAGGATACGTGTCCGATACGGACACCAAACCAATCCTATTTTTCACCAAACTTGACCCACAGTTCCCTAGTACCTAGATGCATGCAAATATGAAGAGACAACACAATATTAACAAGGTTTATGGGCATTTACCTATTTGTGTATTTCCAATGGAAATCAATGAAAGAGGGGGGGTGCCCTTCCACTTGGTGATGCCCAAAGCCCCTCAAATCCTTAATAGCAGGCCCTAACTAGTACCCTCTAGTGTAGGGGAGTCCAATGCAAGAAACTAGAGGTGATTTGGATCAAAATTGATCAAGTTATGGGTGTTTGAAGAAAATGGGATTTTGTAGGATTAAATTCATGTAAAATGAACATGAATGAATACAATGGGTTAATATAGGATGGTGTAGGGCTAGGGGGTACCCCATGGCCGGCCATGGCAAGGCGGGGGGGGTGTTCCTTGGCTTTCCTTCTAGGTTAAGGCAAGGACTTTCATGGCAAGGGGTGATATTTTGAGTGTTTAGTGGAAAATATCCAATAAAGTGAATATCAAGATATATTTCCTACTTTAACCCATGACTAATATCTATCCCCTTATCATTCTAGGTTAGTAACTAATCTCTAGGTTAGGCTAAACTTGGTTAGGGCTCTCATGACACTTAACAATAATTAGACAATAATAAAAACACATAAATACAAATAATTCCAAATAATTCCTAGAAAATTACCAAAATACCCTTTTGGCTAAAAAGTCCTAATTTGAAGTTCTAAACCTATGGCTAGGCTCACATGATCATGGTTAGTCTCTAGGTTATGAAATCTCTAGGGTTTACACTAGGGTTATACTAGTAAAGTCACAAAGTCATAAGTCATGACTTAGAAAATGGTTTAACTTAACTAAAATCACCCAAAAATCATACTATGACTAAAATACCACTAATAAATAATAAAAATAATAAATTTTCAAAAATACCCCAATTTCAGAAAACTGGGTGTTATAAGTCTATCCACCTTAAAATAATTTCGTCCTCGAAATTTAGATGGTCGTACTCCTCCTAGGTCAAACCTCCAACAATCAGGGTCGAAGCCACTACCTAGGCAACATACAAGGTCAACAAGCAAAATATGGGTAGTAGACCTATACTGGGTTACGTCCAAAAATTGGTTGGCAGTTTTAGGTCATAAGGTGTCCTTAATCCAAATCGAAATCAAAAGTAACTCCATGTGGTAAATCAGGATGGAGTCTCGGGTCAGGAAAATCGTACTAAGCAAATGAAGCACACAATGGTATGCCTGAGTGGAACACTAAGGTCATGGGTATAGAGTGTCATGTCTAGGTTCTGTATGTGAAATTAGTTTTGAGAAAACAACTAGTCTTGTGCTCCAAATTTAAAAGTCATGGTAATGTGCCTATGATGATCATAATTTAGAGTGGAAAAGGTCTATGGCCTGAATTAAGACAGAAATTGTGATGCAATAGTGGTACCAGGGGGACAGGTTAAATGGAACAGTCTGTGGTCTCATCTAGGTGTACTAGTCATTCTAGATCAATACTGTCCTATGGTATCAAAACGTACAAGCAATCTAAGGTGTCCTAATTGGGAAGGTAAGGGAACAACAATCATCAAGGCTATAGGGTCGTCTACCATCCTATATGAAAATGGGTCATTAACAAGTGAGAAATTATTAAAGTTACCATTCCATAAAAAAAAATTGAAAATTTACGTACAAACATCACAAATAGCTTTTAGTCTTGACACGATCTAAGTTGATCAATTTCAGGATAAATTAAGATTTGGGCAAGGTGGGAAATCAATAAAATTGAGTATGAGCACGAGCATCCAATGATGAAGATCCAGGTCATGATTAAATTTAATCCAACTGGATATGAATACGAGGTTCATAGGTGATAAAATAATTCCAAGGAGAATTGTCAAGGCTGTTGCGGATAAGATTCTAGGGCAAGTTTAATTATGTCTCCATCCACGTAGATTAATATATGAAAAAGCGAACCAAAACGCAATAGGTTAATCAGACCATCATGCGCCGGTTCTGATTAGATAATATGTTAGTGGGTGCGCACCCAATAAAATATATCATGATCAAGCTCAAAAGGATAAGCTTGTAAAACTAAGGATAAATTTGTAGCATAAGATATAAGTAAGGGTGGAAATGATAAAAGAAGATACATAGTCCAAGATCCTTAACCAATCGGGTCAAGCATTCAAGATAAGGTACGAGGTTAAGTATTTGAGGGTTCAAGCAGAACACCATCACATGCCAGGTCGAAAGAATTGAGCCAAAGTGGATCTCTAATTGAAATAAGAATTAATTTAGTATCATGGTAGAGGTTATAGTTTAGCCATTTGACCAAAAAATTATGTCAAGAAAATAGAGTACAAGGAGACTGGTTTTAGTGGGACATTGAATACCTACATGAAGGCAGGCTAGTCTTGGTCTTATATGGGAAGTTTGTTGGGAGGTAACAGCTAGTGTTATACTATGAATATCTAAGTCACGGTAAAGGACGTCCACTGATCTAGAATAGAAAGTGGGAGTTCAAGACGTGATAATTGATACAAAAATTAAAGAAGATCAAATTAACCCATGGAATAAAATTAATTAGGAATCCAGTAAATAATTTAGGAACACAGCCCTAAGGATAGATAGGCTACTAGATGAATATAGTTAGGGTTCGATCAATCAAGGGTCAAGGTTAGAAGGTCTCAATAAGTCTTGATTTGAGGAAATGTCGAGTAAGTCAGGTTTGGGATACAGTCACATAGTTTGGTAGAAAGAGTTGAGCAAGGTGCAAAAATAGAGGGGACAGTTCATTTCAATGGAAAGCAATTAGCAAGAGGATTAGATGGCAAAAAATAGATGAGAGCTTTCTCATAAATGTGATTGAGTACCCTAAAATAAAAGATATTAATCTAACACAAAGAAATTAAAATCAACAACTACAAAAATTTCAAAATCATCAACTAACACCAGGATTCAAAGTTCTACAGTGAATCCTCCAAAATCAAATTCAATCAAGGGAAAAGGAGTTTAAATCGAAATTTCAAATGAGATTCCCAAGGGTCATCCCAGGAATCTCTCAAGGTATCCTAACAATGATTGAGTATCCTCTCTCACTAAGCCTATTCCTCAAATCCTATCGCAGGCTGTAGTGATACTCTAGTTCGAATACCACTACATAAACTTGAGACCTACATGGGCCACCACTAAAAACGTGTCACGACCTGCACCCTGTATAGGGGCACGAGAAGTGGGTACGTCCAGCCTACGCCGCAGTGTCGGCGGTAGAACGCTGTCCTAGGTCAATCATCTAACAATATAAAATGTACCTGTACAGTTTATACTCTCCAATGGAGGTGACAAACAGAAAACAATCTCAATCACATCTAGGTAGAAGAATGAAAGATAGATAGATAGATAGTAACTCAAAGAGAACAGTAGAATAGATGAAATAAGTCTAAGTGTCTAGGATACATAACATCAGAATGTCAACCCAATATACAGAATAAGTCTAGGAGTCTATACAACTCAACGTCTCGAAATACAACTCAAAATGTGAGACAAAATAGTAATACAGAAATAACTGTCTAACTAAACTAGCCTAGACTACTGGGGTAGCATCCTCAGCTGCAGGTGGATCCTGCTGAGGGTCCACAACATAAGTATCATCTAGTCCTGCTCCATAATAGGTAGACACCAGGGCCTCATCCTCATCCTCTGTAATATTTTCAACAGGTCCAGTCAGGACAGGAACGAGCACAATACATCTCACGCAGTGCATAGTATGATAGGAAATATAAAGCATACAATAGAGTAAAATACAGGAACTGCTGAAGGAAGATACATATAGCAAAAAAGATAGCTGTAAAGGAAATATCTACTGTATATAGAGAACTGTAAGTGGCTAGTAATGTAGAGCACAAGATAGGCATATGAATGGCTAGAATTTATATATGATTACACTACAGAGTTTGCACATGATTACACTACTTTGGAATTATTCACATGTCCACTTCTACTCCCCCGTTTCCCCAATCAATACACAAGGATCCATTCATGTTTCGTTAAGATTCGTGATAAGCCCATAATTGGATGATACGTGAGTGATTCATGAAGATTCATGAAGGCTCGGTGATCATGAGAGTACATGAGTCACTAGCTGATACATGAAGATACATGAAAATAGAAGCATGAGATACATGATGTAAGTGAAACACACGTGACAAAAGTATCTGATGCTCCCGAGGGCGATAACATCTCATGAAAAGATCCATATAGTACCAATCCGTGATAACAATCGTGTCAGCATCAAGTAAAGTAATCTAGAGCAAGAATATAAATCCTGACAAGTATGAAACGGTCAGAGAATGTACTCGCCTGATAACTGAATGTCTGAAGAGGATATATTGTCTGAGGAGAGGTGTATGGCTCCTAATCAGAGAAATACAAGTCACAATATATCCACAATGATAAAAATAAAGTATACAATGCATACTACATGATTCTAGGTCAATCTGGTCAAAAGTCAACTCTTGGTCAACTCAATAGTCAAAGTAGGTCACAGGAAGTCATACTAGGTCACAAGAAATCAAACTAAGTCAAATAAGGTCAAACAAGGTCAAATAAGTCAAGATTAGTCAAATCTAGGTTAAAGTCAACTCTTGGTCAATATTTAAATCAAACTAGTCAACATGATCAATCTGGGTCAAGTCTAAGTCAAACTTAGACCAACTAAGGTATTGGTCAAACAAAGACTAGTCAGCAAGGTAATTAGGTCAAACAAAGACTAGTCAATAAGGTAATTAGGTCAAACATGGTCAGACTAGTTAAACTAGTCATTTTTGGTTAGTCTTAGTCAATTCTAGGTCAATTAGGTCAAGGTTTGACCTATAGTTGACTTTGGTCAACAATGGTCAACATTTGGTCAACCTAGGTCTAGTAGGCCTAATAGTCTATCCTAACTCATTGGACATAGGCCATAGGCTAATGACTTAGGTTTCCATAGGCTAATGGTTATAGGTTTTCATCTCTATAATATACATATATATACACATACAAGAACCACATAGGCCTATAGCCTATATAATTCCCATACTCCCTAAGTATCTATGTATAGACACAATATATACATAATGACACAAATATAAACTAATACAATAAATATATATATATAATACCCAATATATATATATAGTATCAACATATATACCTAATATATATACATATATAGATAGCTATAATATATACATATATATACATTCCATATATATATAAATATATATAACCCATATATACCCTTAACTATATATACCAATATATATAACTATATACAATATAACATATATACATATATATATATATAACATATATATATATATATATACAGAGGGAATTAGAGAGAGATGTGAGAGAGAGAGAAATAGAGAACAGTAAAAGAGAGAGAGAGAGTAAATTAGAAAGAGGACAGTGAAAGAGAGGGAGAGACACACACAGGAAATGGGGGAATGGGGTGTTCCAGAATTCCTAGAACAGGAATCATTCCCCAACCACTACACAGTTACACACACACATACATACACACACCTACAATACACATACATGTTATACAACCTAAAAACTCACCCACACACACACATACATATATACTACCTATATATATACTAAAAATATACAATTACATGTACTAATCATATCAAAAATAGATTTGAAACTCACTTTTAGAAAACTGGAAATACAAACAAAATCAGGAAAATGGGGACTGTGTATAAGTAAATAGGTAAACTCGATTTCGTGTCCAAAACCCTACTAAGGTTCCAATCTAGTGGTTGGTAAGGGATGCCCCAAGGGTGTACGTGTCGTGTGTGTCAATGGGGGTTCACCACGACACGACACGGCGTGTCCAGAGGTCAACAAACGCAATCGGGTAAGCACAGACACTGTGCAGTGTCACAGCATCGTGCACGTGTTCACGTATCTCGTGCTCACGACACAGGACACGTGAAGTGTCGTGCTCGTGTCCCTTGGTTCGTCTAGGGTCAGGCTACACACCTAGGACCCTGACACGCACCCACGTGTCGCCGTGTCCAAATGGGAAGCCCGTATCAGTCACCAAAAACACGACTGATACGCGTGTTTGGCACCGCGTCGTGCACGTGTTCACGCGCCTCGTGGACACAACACGAGCCACGTGGGGCCTCGTGGTCATGCCCACGTGTAGCCCACGTGTTGGGCTACACACTCGTGTCACCACGAGGTGTCCTCGACTCGTGTCCATGCGACACGAGTCGCGTGTCTAAGTCGAATTTTCGACTGAACTATGCGCGTGCACTGCAGTGCGTGTCCAGTGCGAGTGAGATTTCTCACTCGACACGACACGAGAAGTTGTGAGATTTTGGGGGCATGTTCGCAGACATTGCCCCCTCGTGTCCACCAATTTTCACGTGTCCTAGGTGCCTGTGCAGTGAGCACGAAGGGTGGGGTAGCAGGGCATGCACGCGAGTCTCGTGCAGTGAGTTCGTGTCCGTTTTGGACACGGACACGACTCGAAAATGTGTTCAGTAAGTTAGGGTTGTGACCTAGAAGTCTAGGGCTACCAGAAAATATAATTTGTTTTACATTCTAATAAAAATAGATCCTTTGTGGCATTTCATCAAACAAGGTTTCCTAGTCTAGGATACGTGTCCGATACGGACACCAAACCAATCCTATTTTTCACCAAACTTGACCCACAGTTCCCAAGTACCTAGATGCATGCAAATATGAAGAGAAAACACAATATTAACAAGGTTTATGGGCATATACCTATTTGTGTATTTCCAATGGAAATCAATGAAGGAGAGGGGGTGTCCTTCCACTTGGTGATGCCCAAACCCCCTCAAATCCTCAATAGCAGGCCCTAACTAGTACCCTCTAGTGTAGGGAGTCCAATGCAAGAAACTAGAGGTGATTTGGATCAAAATTGATCAAGTTATGGGTGTTTGAAGAAAATGGGATTTTGTAGGATTAAATTCATGTAAAATGAACATGAATGAATACAATGGGTTAATATAGGATGGTGTAGGGCTAGGGGGTACCCCATGGAAGGCCATGGCAAGGGGGGGTGTTCCTTGGCTTTCCTTCTAGGTTAAGGCAAGGACTTTCATGGCAAGGGGTGATATTTTGAGTGTTTAGTGGAAAATATCCAATAAAGTGAATATCAAGATATTTTTCCTACTTTAACCCATGACTAATATCTATCCCCTTATCATTCTAGGTTAGTAACTAATCTCTAGGTTAGGCTAAAATTGGTTAGGGCTCTCATGACACTTAACAATAATTAGACAATAATAAAAACACATAAATACAAATAATTCCAAATAATTCCTAGAAAATTACCAAAATACCCTTTAGGCTAAAAAGTCCTAATTTGAAGTTCTAAACCTATGGTTAGGCTCACATGATCATGGTTAGTCTCTAGGTTATGAAATCTCTAGGGTTTACACTAGGGTTATACTAGTAAAGTCACAAAGTCATAAGTCATGACTTAGAAAATGGTTTAACTAAAATCACCCAAAAATTATATTATGACTAAAATACCACTAATAAATAATAAAAATAATAAATTTTCAAAAATACCCCAATTTCAAAAAACTGGGTGTTACAAGTCTACCCACCTTAAAATAATTTCGTCCTCGAAATTTAGATGGTCGTACTCCTCCTAGGTCAAACCTCCAACAATCTGGGTCGAAGCCACTACCTAGGCAACATACAAGGTCAACAAGCAAAATATGGGTAGTAGACCTATACTGGGTTACGTCCAAAAATTGGTTGGCAGTTTTAGGTCATAAGGTGTCCTTAATCCAAATCGAAATCAAAAGTAACTCCATGTGGTAAATCAGGATGGAGTCTCGGGTCAGGAAAATCGTACTAAGCAAATGAAGCACACAATGGTATGCCTGAGTGGGACACTAAGGTCATGGGTATAGAGTGTCATGTCTAGGTTCTGTATATGAAATTAGTTTTGAGAAAACAACTAGTCTTCTGCTCCAAATTTAAAAGTCATGGTAATGTGCCTATGATGATCATAATTTAGAGTGGAAAAGGTCTTTGGCCTGAATTAAGCCAGAAATTGTGATGCAATAGTGGTACCAGGGGGACAGGTTAAATGGAACAGTCTGTGGTCTCATCTAGGTGCACTAGTCATTCTAGATCAATACCGTCCTATGGTATCAAAACGTACAAGCAATCTAAGGTGTCCTAATTGGGAAGGTAAGGGAACAACAATCATCATGGCTATAGGGTCGTCTACCATCCTATATAAAAATGGGTCATTAACAAGTGAGAAATCATTAAAGTTACCATTCCATAAAAATAAAATTGAAAATTTAGGTACAAACAATCACAAATAGATTTTAGTCTTGACACGATCTAAGTTGATCAATTTCAGGATAAATTAAGATTTGGGCAAGGTGGGAAATCAATGAAATCGAGTATGAGCACGAGCATCCAATGATGAAGATCCAGGTCATGATTAAATTTAATCCAACTGGATATGAATACGAGGTTCATAGGTGATGAAATAATTCCAAGGAGAATTGTCAAGGCTGTTGCGGATAAGATTCTAGGGCAAGTTTAATTATGTCTCCATCCACGTAGATTAATATATGAAAAAGCGAACCAAAATGCAATAGGTTGATCAGACCATCATACGCCGGTTCTGATTAGATAATATGTTAGTGGGTGCGTACCCAATAAAATATATCATGATCAAGCTCAAAAGGATAAGCTTGTAAAACTAAGGATAAATTTGTAGCATAAGATATAAGTAAGGGTGGAAATGATAAAAGAAGATACATAGTCCAAGATCCTTAACCAATCGGGTCAAGCATTCAAGATAAGGTACGAGGTTAAGTATTTGAGGGTTCAAGCAGAACACCATCACATGCCAGGTCGAAAGAATTGAGCCAAAGTGGATCTCTAATTGAAATAAGAATTAATTTAGTATCATGGTAGAGGTTATAGTTTAGCCATTTGACCAGAAAATCATGTCAAGAAAATAGAGTACAAGGAGACGGGTTTTAGTGGGACATAGAATACCTACATGAAGGTAGGCTAGTCTTGGTCTTACATGGGAAGTTTGTTGGGAGGTAACAGCTAGTGTTATACTCTGAATATCTAAGTCACGGTAAAGGACGTCCAATGATCTAGAATAGAAAGTGGGAGTTCAAGACGTGATAATTGATACAAAAATTGAAGAAGATCAAATTAACCCATGGAATAAAATTAATTAGGAATCCAGTAAATAATTTAGGAACACGGCCCTAGGGATAGATAGGCTACTAGATGAATATAGTTAGGGTTCGATCAATCAAGGGTCAAGGTTAGAAGGTCTCAATAAGTCTTGATTTGAAGAAATGTCGAGTAAGTCAGGTTTGGGATACAGTCACATAGTTTGGTAGAAAGAGTTGAGCAAGGTGCAAAAATAGAGGGGACAGTTCATTTCAATGGAAAGCAATTAGCAAGAGGATTAGATGGCAAAAAATAGATGAGAGTTTTCTCATAAATGTGATTGAGTACCCTAAAATAAAAGATATTAATCTAACACAAAGAAATTAAAATCAACAACTACAAAAATTTCAAAAACATCAACTAACACCAGGATTCAAAGTTCTACAGTGAATCCTCCAAAATCAAATTCAATCAAGGGAAAAGGAGTTTAAATCGTAATTTCAAATGAGATTCTCAAGGGTCATCCCAGGAATCTCTCAAGGTATCCTAACAATGATTGAGTATCCTCTCTCACTAAGCCTATTCCTCAAATCCTATCGCAGGCTGTAGTGATACTCTAGTTCGAATACCACTACATAAACTCGAAACCTGCATGGGCCACCACTAAAAACGTGTCACGACCCGCACCCTGTATAGGGGCACGAGAAGTGGGTACGTCCAGCCTACGCCGCAGTATCGGTGGTAAAACGCTGTCCTAGGTCAATCATCTAACAATATAAAATATACCTGTACAGTTTATACTCTCCAATGGAGGTGACAAACAGAAAACAATCTCAATCACATCTAGGTAGAAGAATGAAAGATAGAAAGATAGACAGTAACTCAAAGAGAACAGTAGAATAGATGAAATAAGTCTAAGTGTCTAGGATACATAACATCAGAATGTCAACCCAATATACAGAATAAGTCTAGGAGTCTATACATCTCAACGTCTCGAAATACAACTCAAAATGTGAGACAAATTAGTAATACAGAAATAACTGTCTAGCTAAATTAGCCTAGACTACTGGGGTAGCATCCTCAGATGCAGGTGGATCCTGCTGAGGGTCCACAACATAAGTATCATCTAGTCCTGCTCCATAATAGGTAGACACCAGGGCCTCATCCTCATCCTCTGTAATATTTTCAACAGGTCAAGTCAGGACAGGAACGAGCCCAATACATCTCACGCAATGCATAGTATGATAGGAAATATAAAGCATACAATAGAGTAAAATACAGGAACTGCTGAAGGAAGATACATGTAGCAAAAGAGATTGCTGTAAAGGAAATATCTATTGTATATAGAGAACTATAAGTGGCTAGTGATGTAGAGCACAAGATAGGCATGTGAATGGCTAGAATTTATACATGATTATACTACAGAGTTTGCACATGATTACACTACTTTGAAATTATTCACATGTCCACTTCTACTCCCCCGTTTCCCCAATCAATACACAAGGATCCATTCATGTTACGTTAAGATTCGTGATAAGCCCATAATTGGGTAATACGTGAGTGATTCATGAAGATTCATGAAGGCTCGGTAATCATGAGAGTACATGAGTCACTACTGATACATGAAAATAGAAGCATGAGATACATGATGTAAGTGAAACACACGTGACAAAAGTATCTGATGCTCCCGAGGGGGATAACATCTCATGAAAAGATCCATATAGTACCAATCCGTGATAACAATCGTGTCAGCATCAAGTAAAGTAATCTAGAGCAAGAATATAAATCCTGGCAAGTATGAAATGGTCAGAGAATGTACTCGCCTGATAACTGAATGTCTGAAGAGGATATATTGTCTGAGGAGAGGTGTATGGCTCCTAATCAGAGAAATACAAGTCACAATGTATCCACAATGATAAAAATAAAGTATACAATGCATACTACATGATTCTAGGTCAATCTGGTCAAAAGTCAACTCTTGGTCAACTCAATAGTCAAAGTAGGTCACAGGAAGTCATACTAGGTCACAAGAAATCAAACTAAGTCAAATAAGGTCAAACAAGGTCAAATAAGTCAAGATTAGTCAAATCTAGGTTAAAGTCAACTCTTGGTCAATATTTAAATCAAACTAGTCAACATGATCAATCTGGGTCAAGTCTAAGTCAAACTTAGACCAACTAAGGTATTGGTCAAACAAAGACTAGTCAGCAAGGTAATTAGGTCAAACAAAGACTAGTCAATAAGGTAATTAGGTCAAACATGGTCAGACTAGTTAAACTAGTCATTTTTGGTTAGTCTTAGTCAATTCTAGGTCAATTAGGTCAAGGTTTGACCTATAGTTGACTTTGGTCAACAATGGTCAATATTTGGTCAACCTAGGTCTAGTAGGCCTAATAGTCTATCCTAACTCATTGGACATAGGCCATAGGCTAATGACTTAGGTTTCCATAGGCTAATGGTTATAGGTTTTCATCTCTATAATATACATATATACACATACAAGAACCACATAGGCCTATAGCCTATGTAATTCCCATACTCCCTAAGTATCTATGTATAGACACAATATATACATAATGACACAAATATAAACTAATACAATAAATATATATATATATAATACCCAATATATATATATAGTACCCACATATATACCTAATATATATACATATATAGATAGCTATAATATATACATATATATACATTCCATATATATATAAATATATATAACCCATATATACCCTTAACTATATATACCAATATATTTAACTATATACAATATAACATATATATATATATATATAACATATATATATATATATATATACAGAGGGAATTAGAGAGAGATGTGAGAGAGACAGAGAAATAGAGAACAGTGAAAGAGAGAGAGAGAGTGAATTAGAAAGAGGACAGTGAAAGAGAGGGAGAGACACACACAGGAAATGGGGGAATGGGGTGTTCCAGAATTCCTGGAACAGGAATCATTCCCCAACCACTACACAGTTACACACACACATACATACACACACCTACAATATACATACATGTATATACACATGTATATACATGTATACAACCTAAAAACTCACCCACACACACACATACATATATACTACCTATATATATACTAAAAATATACAATTACATGTACTAATCATATCAAAAATAGATTTGAAACTCACTTTTAGAAAACTGGAAATACAAACAAAATCAGGAAAATGGGGACTGTGTATAAGTAAATAGGTAAACTCGATTTTGTGTCCAAAACCCCACTAAGGTTCCAATCTAGTGGTTGGTAAGTGATGCCCCAAGGGTGTACGTGTCGTGTGTGTCAATGGGGGTTCACCACGACACGACACGGCGTGTCCAGAGGTCAACAAACGCAATCGGGTAAGCACAGACACTGTGCAGTGTCACAGCATCGTGCACGTGTTCACGTGTCTCGTGCTCACGACACAGGACACGTGAAGTGTCGTGCTCGTGTCCCTTAGTTCGCCTAGGGTCAGGCTATACACCTAAGATCCTGACACGCACCCACGTGTCGCCGTGTCCAAATGGGAAGTCCGTATCAGTCACCAAAAACACGACTGATACGCGTGTTTGGCACCGCATCGTGCACGTGTTCACGCGCCTCGTGGACACGACACGAGCCACGTGGGGCCTCGTGGTCATGCCCACGTGTAGCCCATGTGTTGGGCTACACACTCGTGTCACCACGAGGTGTCCTCGACTCGTGTCCATGCGACACGAGTCGCGTGTCTAAGTCGAATTTTCGACTGAACAGTGCGCGTGCACTGCAGTGCGTGTCCAGTGCGAGTGAGATTTCTCACTCGACACGACACGAGAAGTTGTGAGATTTTGGGGGCATGTTCGCAGACATTGCCCCCTCGTGTCCACCAATTTTCATGTGTCCTTGGTGCCTGTGCAGTGAGCACGAAGGGTGGGGTAGCAGGGCATGCACGCGAGTCTCGTGCAGTGAGTTCGTGTCCGTTTTGGACACGGACACGACTCGGAAATGTGTTCAGTAAGTTAGGGTTGTGACCTAGAAGTCTAGGGCTACCAGAAAATATAATTTGTTTTACATTCTAAAAAAAACAGATCCTTTGTGGCATTTCATCAAACAAGGTTTCCTAGTCTAGGATACGTGTCCGATACGGACACCAAACCAATCCTATTTTTCACCAAACTTGACCCACAGTTCCCTAGTACCTAGATGCATGCAAATATGAAGAGAAAACACAATATTAACAAGGTTTATGGGCATTTACCTATTTGTGCATTTCCAATGGAAATCAATGAAAGAGGGGGGGTGTCCTTCCACTTGGTGATGCCCAAAGCCCCTCAAATCCTCAATAGCAGGCCCTAACTAGTACCCTCTAGTGTAGGGGAGTCTAATGCAAGAAACTAGAGGTGATTTGGATCAAAATTGATCAAGTTATGGGTGTTTGAAGAAAATGGGATTTTGTAGGATTAAATTCATGTAAAATGAACATGAATGAATACAATGGGTTAATATAGGATGGTGTAGGGCTAGGGGGTACCCCATGGCCGGCCATGGCAAGGGGGGGTGTTCCTTGGCTTTCCTTCTAGGTTAAGGCAAGGACTTTCATGGCAAGGGGTGATATTTTGAGTGTTTAGTGGAAAATATCCAATAAAGTGAATATCAAGATATTTTTCCTACTTTAACCCATGACTAATATCTATCCCCTTATCATTCTAGGTTAGTAACTAATCTCTAGGTTAGGCTAAACTTGGTTAGGGCTCTCATGACACTTAACAATAATTAGACAATAATAAAAACACATAAATACAAATAATTCCAAATAATTCCTAGAAAATTACCAAAATACCCTTTAGGCTAAAAAGTCCTAATTTGAAGTTCTAAACCTATGGCTAGGCTCACATGATCATGGTTAGTCTCTAGGTTATGAAATCTCTAGGGTTTACACTAGGGTTATACTAGTAAAGTCACAAAGTCATAAGTCATGACTTAGAAAATGGTTTAACTTAACTAAAATCACCCAAAAATCATATTATGTCTAAAATACCACTAATAAATAATAAAAATAATAAATTTTCAAAAATACTCCAATTTCAGAAAACTGGGTGTTACACTACTAAACCTAAGCACACCAATACAATCAATGTCAGAGTATATCACACAAGTTTTATGTATAATATATAGACCAATGAAGATAGACAAGGCTATAATATGTCTTTCATTCACATCAACATCACTACTTATATATATATATATATATATATATATATATAAAATATATATATATATATACATATTTTTATATATATATATATATATAAAAACATATATATATATATATATATATATATATATATATATATATATATATATATATATATATATATATATATATATATATATATATATATATATATTCACTACTTATATATATATATATAATATATATATATATATATATATATATATATATATATATATATATATATATATATATATATATATATATATATTCACTACTTATATATATATATATATATATATATATATATAAAAAAAAATATATATATATATATATATATATATATATATATATATATATATATATATATATATATATATATATCACA
The DNA here is from genome assembly GCA_029216955.1 of Iris pallida. NCBI lineage: Eukaryota > Viridiplantae > Streptophyta > Magnoliopsida > Asparagales > Iridaceae > Iris > Iris pallida. The sequence goes on along the minus strand of JANAVB010044018.1, from coordinate 747,671 downwards.
TTCACATATATGAAATACCAAGACATCTCTATAATAAGCTCTACATAGGCACATACTTATATACATACATATATATAGAGAGAGAATGGAAGAGGCCACACAAGTGAGGGTGTGTGTTGTGTCTAGTGACAGGGAAACAATGTAAATTGAAAACAGTGAAGGATGTGTGTGTGTGATGTCCATAGAGTACATGTGTGTGTGTACCTGGGTGAATGAGTGTGTGTACTTGATATAGGCTAGGGTGTGTGTGAGTGTTTGAGGGAACCTATGTGACAGGGAGTTCAGTTAAAATTGTGGACTGTACATACATATATGTATAGGACTGCACATGTAGGGACTGTTCTCAGGTATCAGAACATGGCAGGGGGTTCCAGGTTTCAGTTGTACATGAGGGAAACATATATCAGTGCGATGTGTCCTGTGTGTGAGGTTGAAATGTAGACTAATGTGTGTTAAGAAACTGAACTGAAATCAACAGGAAACACAACAGTAACTGAACCTAACAACTAATCATTACAGTGATTGAGCAAAAGCAACTAAGCAAAACTTCAATAACACACAGACTGAAACATCAAGGAATGGGACTAAATATTATAATTCAAGGGGAATGATTAATATGGGAAGTTTAGGACTTCACCACACACACAAAGCATCTCATGTAGATGGTGTAAGAAAACAGTGATCTACCTAACTTATGTAAACAATTTATAACTCAACCAATTCGAATTCTCCAACTCATTAAAACCAAAACCAATACCTTGATGAAATACATTTGAAATCCCAATCAACTACCTATCTATAAATGCATTTATAATAATCACAAATCGTATTAAACCAATTGAATTTAGTTAAAAACAAAAGAACTCATTGAACACAGCATCTCAGTTTAAATTCAGTTTTGTGTGTATATGTGATATGGTACATGTGTGTGTATAATTGAACATATAAATCAATGTGTGAAAGACCACCATTCTCAGATTTACTGATACATCCATTCAATCTCAGGTTCTACATATGAACCCAATTTGAATCTAAGAAGTTCTCAACTTGACAGTTCCAGTTAAGCCAATATGACTCAGTTCTAGGTTCGAACTACCATTCAGTCTTAACCAGGTATCAGGCAGCCCTATATCTAGGTGTACAACATTAAATTTATCATTCAAGAACAGTAATCACATATGAAAATTTCAAAAAATTCATAAGTGAACTCAGGTTCAATATTCACCTAAACAGTGCATAAATTCAATACAATTTAAAGCTCAAATGAAATTCGAAAGCTAAATTTCTTATGCCATGATGATCTCTAACAAGTAGGTTAATTCTCAGATAGATATAGGTGTAATATACATCACAATTTAAATCAATGAACAGTTCACAAGTTATTCAAATTCTTAGAAATTCCACTGTCAGTGTTCATGTATCAGAAATATGGAAACTCTTTGATTTCGAAACCCAACACCACATCCAAACCCAAACAATCTTGACAGTCAAATATAGAACAAAATCAACTCAGATAAGACACAAAAGAACTTATTTGAAACATTGTTTCGAATTACAACTCTTGGCACATTTTCGAAAACTCAATATAAGTATCAGACAATACCATCGAACCCAAAAATCATGTGGAAAACCTAATTAATATGCAAATCAAAATGTGCCAACATGAAGTACATGTGATTGCGTGTCAGAGGGATGCATTCGTGTCCAACAAATATGACACGAGGTGTCCAAATAAATCAAAATACCCAAAACAGTAAAACTGACACAGCAGTGTCGTACGGCGAGGACGAAGCCTCGTGCTCGCGACATAGAGCAATTTGTGTCCCGTGCTTGTGCATAAGTGTTTGCCAGGGATTTGTATAGGTGCCCATCACCCTGAATCGGGTCAGGGACGTGTCGTGTCCGAACCACAGGTGCGTATCAGACGCGGTTTTCCGCGCATGTGCAGCAGTGTGCGATCCGTGCGCGTGTGATTGCTCCCAAACCACTGAACAAAATCCCATAAAAATTTGTGAGCCTCGTGTCAGTCACTTAAACAGTGTCCACACAAAATTTTGTGTCCCGACGTGTCCTATACAGTAAGCACTAGGGCACTATATGTAGGACACCTAGACGATGCCCTACACTGCCTTGGCGTAAAATAAATTTTACGCGTAACTGTACTTCTTTTACGCATACTCTTTTTACACGCGTACTCTTTTACGTGTATTCCTTCGCGCATACTCCTTTACGCGTATTCTTTCACACGTACACTTTTATGCGTATTCTTTTACGCATACTTCCTTTATGCATACTTCTTTGGCGTACTCCCCTTGGCATACTCCTTTGGCGTACTCCCCTGTCCAGAGACTTCTTAGCACTAGCGTATCTTACCCCCTTGCCCGGTGCAGTATGGCCCTAGCATCCATTGCCCTAGATTCACCTTTATTGGGCACGGGGTACCCCTTATTATATCCTTAAGCCATTTTGACATGAACTCGATATAATCATGATAAAATAACTCAAGTTTGACCTAAACTTAGAATAATAGACTAGTTGACTTAGGGTTGACCGAGTTTGACCAGAATGGTTTACCAAAGTTGACCAGGGTTGACTTTGACCTAGTTTGACTAGAATGGTTGACCAAGAGTTGACATTGACCCAAAATGACCTAGAATTATTTAGAATGCATTGTAATTTCTCTTATTTCATATTAGACACTTTGTAACCTGTGGTTGCTCTAAATAGGATATTGTGACTCCAGTTCGGACATCTGTATTCATCAGTCACTCAGGGTAACAAACGAGTACATTCTCTGATAGTTCTTTCATTTACTTGTCGATTTCTATATTTCAGTTCTAGTCAATTTTATTTGATTCACTACCAAAATTTGTCGATTTAGCGACGGCCAGATCTGTCGCCCGTCCGACGGGAATTTCTATTAGCGATCGATCACTGACGGGTCTTGGCCAAAAAAATAGTCGGCAATCAGCTCGTCACTAATAAAGGTCCGTCGCTAGGTAGTTGCAAAGCGACGGAATAGCGACGACATTTCGACTTCACAATACGAAGCATTGTCGACTACTTTCCGACGGACGTTCGTCCACTTCAAGTATTAAATAATGAACTGTGTAGACAATAGCGACGTAATGGTCCATCGGTAAACCGTCGTAATAGCGTATCAGAGTGTATCGTTCCGTCGCTATTCCGTCGATAGTCGTCGATAACAAAGGACGGATTAGCGATGACAAATTGATGGATTATCCGTCGACCAGGTTCTGGAAATGCTTGGCATTTCCAGAACAATGGCGATGGATGAGTCGTCGCTAGTCCATCGATCACTGTCGCTATCAAAGGACGGGTTAGCGACGGAATACCGACGGATTATCCGTCGACCATGTTCTAGAAATGCTTGGTATTTCCAGAACCATGGCGACGGAAAGGTCGTCGCTATTCCATCGAACTATATACCTCCAGAACGTTGCCGACGGATATTCCGTCGACCACCGGTCGCTACCTGGAAACATTTTCAAATCTCCAGTTAGCAACAGATTTGCCGTCGAACAGTAGTCGAAAACTGGAAATATTCGTCGCTAACCGGTCACCAGTCCATCGCTAAATGAGATTTTTTGAAAAAAAATTGCAACACTTTTTCTGTTCGCAAAAATATGCATAAAAATATGCATAAACCAAACCAATATATAATGCACACCAATTATCCAACAATCACATAGACCAAATATATAATGCACACCAATTATCCAAGAATCACATAGACCAAATATGCACATACGAATTTAATGCACACCAATTATCCAAGAATCATATAGACCAAACCAAATTAATATAAAATAGACATCAATTATCCTGAAGAGTAACCTAATATCCATCGTTATAATCCGATCATAGCACAAGTATCGTGGAAGGTTTAGTAACAACTGTACTTGGATTTCTCTCTTCTCGAGCTAGAATACCATTGCAAGAGAGTCACCAGATCGTGATTGGCCAGTTACAGTAACATACATGCTTCCTTTTCCATCAGAAAAAGCAAGATTGAAAAGGAAGTATGTATGTTCTGTAACTGGCCAGCTACGCTCTCGTGACTCTCTTGCAATGGTAATCTAGCTCTAGAAGAGAGAAATCCAAGTACAGTTGTTACTAAACCTTCCACGATACTAATCCGAAATGGTCTATACTAATCCAACACGGCCGATACCTATCGGATATGACCGATACCAAATCGATAAGGCCAATATGAATCCTAGCTATACGGCCGATACATATCGGATAGGACGATACCAATTTGCTAAGACCAATACCAACCGATACGGTCCATACCAAAATGATAGATCGATACTAATCTGATACGGTCTATACTTATAAGTACCTACGGTCCAGGAGGTTTATCCGCTAGTATATCCATGTATGATCAACGAAGTAACGATCCATTTCAATTTAGATGTGAAAATCTGTATCGTAAGACAAACTAAACATAATCAGTTCTATTTCACATGCTTAATTGCCAAGTATGGGAACGAATGGCTCAGAACACAACCCAAAATTCATTCTAGCATACATTAGTGTGAATCATCTATGTTCTGTACATATGGTGTAGTATATGTTCTTATCGTATCTAGTATCTGAAGAATGTAACAGAATCAAGATGAACTCACATAATGTAATACTAAGACATCATCTACTACTATATAAGATATAGTGATAGGTTGTCATATCATCATTGCCGAGGGATGAGGGTCGGAGGACAAATACCGCTCGAGTGAGCCAAAGGCATGCAGCCACTTCCCTCCCTTTATTCACCCTCTCCCTCTCTCACGATATCAAAGTCACAACTTTTCCACCTCAAGTTCTGATCAAGCATCTTCCTTCTTCTCTCCTCCACCATGGCTCTGGACCCATCTGCTCCTCCCTACTTCCCTTCTTCTTATTTGACTCTCTCAGCCACATATGATATCTACCTCAAGTATAGAGTCGGAGGAGAAGAAGTGGGCAGGAAGAGGAGGAGGAAGCAGCACAGCCGGCGGCATGACCCGGAGGAAGTACAGAGGTTTTCTTCAACATCCGTAGGAGAACTATAAGGATATATCTTTTCACAACATATCACCTTGTCAAAGACCCTTAATGTGACAACCATGTTACCGCGGTGTCGGAAGACTAACATGTCATAATTTTCTAAGCCGTGTGTTTTGACATAATCCTCCAAACTCTTTCCTGCTATGTAGTAATACAAGATTACTATATAGGAGGAAAGAGTTGGGAGGATTATGTCAAAACACACGGCTTAAAAAAATTATGACATGTTAGTCTTCCGACACCGCGGTAACATGATATTCACATTAAGGGTCTTTGACAAGGTGACATGTTGTGAAAAGATATATCCTTATAGTTCTCATATGGATGTTGAAGAAAACATCTGTACTTCCTCCGGGTCATGCCGCCGGCTGTGCTGCTTCCCCCTCCTCTTCCTGCCTACTTCTTCTCCCCCGACTCTACACTTGAGGTGGATATCATATGTGGCTGAGAGAGTCAAATAAGAAGAAGGAAAGTAGGGAGGAGCAGATGGTTCCAGAGCCATGGTGGAGGAGAGGAGAAGGAAGATGCTTGATCATAAGAGTATATGTCACAAGTGATCAATGAACCAATGAAGCATAGTGATACGCCATATAAGTGAAACGCACAGAACATGTAGTACGCGATGCTCCCTGAAGGGATAACATCTTAAGAAGGGATCCATATAGTACCAATCCGTGTGACCAACGTGACAGTAACAAGTAAAGTAATTCAATGCAGGAAATAATTCTAAGCAGGATATGAAATGATCAGAGAATGTACTCGCCTGGTATCTGAGTGTCCGGATAAAATATACTGTCCGAGGAGAGGTGTCTGGCTCCTAATCAGAATAGCACAAGTCACAACAAGTCTAGAAATGGTAAAATAAAGTTCTACTATGCACTCTACATGAGTCTAGGTCAATCTAGGCCAAAGTTAACTCTCGGTCAACTCTGGTCAACCCTAGAAGTCAAACTAGGTCAACTATGGTCAAACTAGGTCCAACAAGTCTAAACTAGGTCAAACAAGTCTAAATAGCCTATTCTAGGCCTAACTAGTCCATACCAGTCTAAACTAGGCTAAACTAGCCTATGCTAGCATACCAAGTCCATACAACCCATACAACACAAGGTCAAAACCAAACATCACACAACCTAGTTGCACCTAGGCCTATACATGGAGTTTACATAGTAAATATATATCTACATAGGCTACCTATATGTGTATCACACATGCATATATATAATACATATATAATAATACACCCACATATTATCATATATATGATACCTACATACATGTATCCACATATATATTTAATACATTATATACATATATATAGATATACATACATATACATATATCACATACATACACATATCCATATATAATATATACCTACATACATATATATAAAGAGAGGGCATGTGTGTGTATGAAGCTTGTGTGTGTGAGAGGAGAGAGTGATGTGAACTGTGAACAGGAAATGGTGACTTAGCTAATAGGGGTGGGCATGTGTGTTCTCAGGTGGGGTAAAAACTGAGTGTGTGTGTGTGACTGTGTGCAAGTGTAGGGTGTACAAGAATGTGAGTGACTATGTGTGTGTGTCCATGAGTTATGTAGTGTGTGAGAGGATACACTAGTGTGTGTTAGTGAGAGAAAATCCTGGGAATAGAAACAGTAAGGAAAGGAAACCAATTCACATTATACACAAAACAGTCCCTACAGTTAAATCTCAAGAAAAATATGAAGGAAAGGAAAGGAAATCAATGCATTCTAAAACAGTTAACTGAAAAACTGAACCCAGTTCAGTCCCAACATTCCAACCCTCATTTTGAACCCAATTCATGACCAAATCAACCCAAAATTAACATACAATTAGATTACACATAGGAGAATAGTATTAGGGACTAAAACTAAACATTAACAGTATAAAATAGGTTTAATTTAATGTCAAAGTTTATATTTTAAAATCTGGAAATACAGGAATATAATACACAGTTTTCAGAAATTTAGGTAATGCCAAATACCTATTGAAAACACACTAAAATAAAAATTAAAAGGTTGGTAATTAAAATATATGGTGTGCACGTGTCATAGGATGTGCCTCGTGTCCACTATGACACGTCACGACGTGTCCAACAATTTAAAACCCAAACAGTGCACACACAGACACAAAATTAGAACACAGTATCGTGCACGTGTTCACCTCACTCGTGGACACGAAACGACACAAACTAGGACTCGTGGTTGTGTCCATACCTAGGTTAGGTCTAGGTGCACGTGTCCAAAAGCCTGCAATGTGTCCACAGTATCATGTGTCCAATAAATTAAGCCATATCAGTGGCTTAAAACGACTGTGTACAGAACAGTGCTATCCCAGTACGCGACTGATTTCTCTCTAACACGTACACGAGACCCGATGAAACTTTGGGGGCATGATGTCAGTACATGTTCCCTCGTGTCTACCAAGTTTCGTGTCAAACGAACTTGTGTCGTATCCTACAGAAGCCCCGAGTAGCAGGGGATGCGCCCAGGCCGCGCGCGCGTGTCTAAACACGTGTGCACGAGTGTCAAAGCGATACGACACGACCTTGATTCAAACTCAGTACACTAGAAACATGCAAGCCACTCCAAAATGACATTTTCTATTCAAAAACTTTTGCAAAAACGAATTGAAATGCCCATTGGGGCATTTCGTCGAACACTTATAGCCATCACTGATACGTGTCCGATACGGACACGTACAGGACACAAAAATCCACAAATCCTATTCCTACAGGACCAGGACACTTAGGGCTAGGCATTCATGCAATTAAAACCTAATTTTAATAGGTGGAATGGAAAATACCTAGGTGTGTTCTTCAACACAAAAGCTCCTTGAATGAGGATTCCCAAAAGCCACCAAACTACTTCAAATTGATAGAAAACTGAGATAAACAAATTCCAACAGCAAGAAAACATCAATTAGAACCTATTGCAATTTGTTTGGATTAAAAAGGAGTTAAAATGGATTTTCTAGGGATTTATGAAATTGGGAAAATACCTCTTTCTAAACTTGCTCTTTCCTAAAGAGGCTAGCCCTAAATGGAGGAGAATACTTATAGAGGGAATTTCCAATGTGGGTCTATGTGGCCGGCCACTAGAGATTAGGGTTAGGGTTAGGCATTAGTTAATGGGCTTTGGGCTTCTATGGCTAGTTATTGATTAAGGGTTCAACCACAAGTCATGGCTTATGACTTAATAATCTAACTTGAGTCAAAAAAACTAAACCTTGGGTTAACTCTAGTCTAACTAGGGTTGCATAACCTAACCAAGTCCAAACTCAACTAGGTTTAGCTTCTAGGTTAGTCTACCATGGTCATTGCTAGTCAAAGTCAACCTAGTCAACCTTCATTAAAACAATTCCAAAATAAATTCTAAAAATTTCCATAAATTCTAATAAATTCAAATAACCCTAAAAATGACAAAAATACCCTCAAACTAGAAATGTGGTAGTGACAGTACATATGGTGTAGTATATGTTCTTATCATATCTAGTATCTGAAGGATATAACAGAATCAAGATGAACTCACATAATGTAATACTAAGATATCATCTACTACTATATAAGATATAGTGATAGGTTGTCGTATCATCATTGCCGAGGGATGAGGGTCAAAGGACAGTCAACTTTATCTACGGCTACATAGTTTCTGCCTCGCTAGTCGAACGGCTGCAGGGACTATGTCCTGATTACCATGTCGTACCGTAGATTAATGCAAATGAAGCTGGAAATATCCGTCGCTAACCGGTCACTTGTCCGTCGCTAACTGCGATTGTCACATACACATATGTATATCACAGCTAGATGTATAGATATATATATCTATATAGAAGCACACAACTGATACACTAAGGGTCAGTTTTCCAGGAAAAATTTCACTTATTCAGTGACTTTGGTGAAGCGAATGTCCCAAGGATATTCTTAACAAAGAAGGCACATGAAGAACTCGCACTGTCCTTGAGACAGTGAACATATACACCATGAACCCAAACCCCATATTCACATTTACTAATCCAAATACCACCAAACTAATGGATAACACCCAATATGGATAACACAGTATTTAGCCAATATATAAACTCAGATGAATTTGAGAAGCAAAGCCCCCTGCCGCCTCCGACCAAGCCCGCCGCCCCCGACCAAAGCCCGACGCCCCAAGCCCGCCGCCCAGTAGTTCGGTTGCATATATATGAAGAGTGCTTATGGCTGTGCGTCGGTTGCATATACCCCCGACGCCCCCGCCCCAAGCCAGCCGTCCAGCCCCCGACGCCCCCGCCCCACGCCCGCCGCCCAGCCCCCGACGCCCCAGCCCCAAGCCCGCCGCCCAGCCCCCGACGCCCCCGCCCCAAGCCCGCCGCCCAGCCCCCGACGCCCCCGCCCCAAGCCTGCCGCCCAGACCCCGACGCCCCCTCCCCATGCCCGCCGCCCAGCCACCGATGCCCCCGCCCCAAGCCCGCCGCCCAGCCCCCGACGCCCCCGCCCCAAGCCCGCCGCCCAGCCCCCGACGCCCCTACCCCAAGCCAGCCGCCCAGCCCCCGACGCCCCCGTCCCAAGCCCGTCGCCCAGCCCCCGACGCCCCCGCCCCAAGCCCGCCGCCCAGCCTCCGACGCCCCCGCCCCAAGCCCGTCGCCCCCGCTGCCCCTACGATACCGCGAGAGAGAGAGGGGATTACCTTCGGGAGAGAGAGAGAGGAGAGGACGCCGACGCCGATGCCGATCACCGAAGTCGCGGGAGAGAGAGAGAGAGAGGAGAGAGAGTGAATTTGGGGGGAATGCGAAAAGTTCCCCCTGCCGTTTCATTTTAAGTCTGGAAGGTATATTTAGCGACGGACTAGCGACGGCCTTTAATCCATCGCCCGTTAGTCACTAATTTTGATACTTGCCGACTGAATATCCGTCGCTACGTAGTCGAAGAAATGTCCGCCAATTCTCTACACAATTCCCGCCAAATAATCGACTGGATAGCGACGACTGACTATCCGTCGCTATATTTCCGACACCCTAGCGACGGATGTGCGACCTTTCCTTCCCCTAAAATTAAAATAAAAAATGTAACGGCTTGTCATCGGTAATCCGTCGGCGTGCTGCCACAAAGTCATCGCTAACGCCGACGAAAAATTTCCGTCGCTAATTTTCGATCGCTAAGTTACTGTATTTTGGTAGTGATTCTCTGTTACAAACACGGATTAATATTTCTGGAATTCATGTATACAACACATACACCTTACTTGTCTAGCCTCTATTACAAGAACCACTACAAGAATCGCCTACAAGTACCTTCATGTTCTGGCTAGATTTATTCTCAATTTACGTGTCGTATTATGGATTCACTCGTATTAGTTTGGTAGAAAAATACTTGAGTAGACATGTAACCATTTCCAAATACTCGAACCACCTCCCTGTGAATTATACAAGAACGATAGCCATCCCATACTTGGCCAGTGTGTGATGTGCCGGATTATCCCTGGCCGTTTATATGTCGATCTCAGTATTTTTAAACACACCTATGAGTATTGTCTAGAATCACCACAAGAATCCTTACTAGAATCATCGCAATGATCATTAAAGAATCTTCCTACTTGAATCATTGATTGGAATCACACTTGACCTACAATGTATCACCTGGACTCATATCATATTATTCTAGTTCAGCTAGCCTTTATTTACAATCTTCATTGATATGACCTTCTGTTTCACAGTATTTACTTTTTTTATTTTTAACTGTTGCTCTACATCTTAAACTGTCTAAAACTTCCATGCTTCTTTAATATAACTGTCTATAATTATTTTATAGTCTTAGGCATTTACTTAGATTTTCTTGATGAGATATATTCGTTCCTGTCCTGACTGGACCTGTTAAAAATATTACAGATGATAGTCCAGAGGATACATGCCCTACTTGCTGCGGATCTGGAGAGGGATTAGCTACATTTGGCCTCGACTCTCAGGAGCGATCGGGAGACTAGTTTAGTAGACTTGCTATAGAATTCATGTTTAGAACTTGAATTGTAATAATTTGAGACTTGATTTGTTTTGAGTTGTTTTGAGATATTATCATTTAGTAGTTTTTATTTGTTTTCTTTTAGTTATAGAATTTTGTGTTATCCCATCGTGCTTAGACTGTGATTGAGTTATATTATTTCTATACTTGTCCTCCGTTCAGAGTTGAGATTTAAGACAAGTAAATTATATATTTGTGTGAGTTGTTCTAGATAGTGACCTAGAACAGCGTTCTACCACCGATTTCGTAGTATAGGCTGGGCGTTGTTACGCACTTGTACCCTTACACTGGGTGCGGGTCGTGACACATTTTTAGTGGTAGCCTATACAGGTCGAGATTCACATTAGTACGATATCATGGTAGTACGATGACTTAGTTGTACTGCTACGAGCCTGCGATAGGAATTAAGCAATAGGCTTTAGATTAGAGGGTACTCAATCACAACTAAGAAATTTCTATGGATTTTAATCTATTGACACTTGTTCAAATCTAAATAATCGACTTCATACCTGTCCTTCTTGATGATATCATCCTTGCACCATTATTGACCTCTTGTTTGATCTGTCCTTCTTTTTTTATCTTGTTGTGTGTGATTTCATTAGTACCTGTCAGGATATTCTTGTGATATGCTAGATAGTATAGTGACCTTGTTCGAGACTGTGAATTATGACAAGTAGGACCATGTTTTGCATGTTTTAGATATAATTTTCTTGACCTTGATTGTCGGGGGTTTGACCAAGGAGTATAACCATCTTAAATTTTGAGGACAAAATTTTTTTAAGGGGATAGATTTGTCACCACCACTTTTTTGGTGTATTTTAGTAATTGTGTGAAATTTACATTTTTATTATTTTTATTATTTTTTATTATTGAATTGATTGGTGTGTAGCTTTGATTGGTATTTTTGGTAGTAGAAAATGGTTTAACCTTAGTTAACCTTTATTAGAAGAATAACCATGTGATTAGAATCATTTTAGCTAATTAGATTTTAAATTAGAGCTTTAGTCCATATTAGGAAACAATTAAATCATTTTTTAGGTTATTTTACATGTGGCTTTTTGGCCTTTTTGCTAATGGGCCTCATATGAGTTTTAATTTTATAGTGGCCCATTGCAAACCCTAACCTAACCCTAGAAAACCCCCTGGCCGGCCAAACAGTAGCCCCCCTTCATATTGTGAGAAAACTTGTAGCAGTCAAGTTTCACAAACCCTAAAATTCTCCATTCTCTCCAAAAGTCTTTTTTTCTCATTTCTCATCCAAATCCTTCCAAACGAAGTATGTTGTGATCGTTGGGAGGAGAGGAACCTGTTAGAGACTTGCTAGAGAGGGATCGGAGGTGTTGGACCGGAGGAAATCGGCATCGACGCGTTTGGAAGCTCGTTTCATTAAGATATTGACTCTCAAGAGGTAAACCCCTCTAAACACTTGTTAATCCTGATTTTTCTTCATAGATGCATCCATATAGGCACCCCAAACCTATGCATGAAGTTTGGTAGGTTTTTGTATTCGTTTGATAGGCGTATTGGACACATGTCGGTTCATTGGAACACGTGTTCGACGAAATGCCGCTTAGAACTGAAAGTTGGTATTTTGCGATTATGTTTTCACAAATTTATTGCTATTATTATTTAAAATAACATTGGTGAAGACGGATCTCGATTTGATACATTTTTAGTGTCCAAATCGGACACGAACACGCGTGCACGAGGCCCGTGCACGGCCTCGTGCATGCCCTGCTGTCCGAGTGTCATAACTCGACGCACAGGACTCCGTTTCGCATAAACTTTTATGGACGCGTGGGGAAAACCTCTGCCCACATGCTCCTAAAATTTTATGACATTTTGTGGAGCATGCGCGGAGAAATCGAAGCCGCACGGGTTCAGTCCACTGTGCACACGCGCAAGAAATCGCCGACGAGGACTCATTCCAGGATCACGGACACGAATCCCTAGACCTAATCTACCCAGGGACTTGACCACGTGGTACGATGTGGCTCTTGTCGTGAGCTACGGACGTCGACACGCGCCCACGAGGCCGCGTGCGCGCGTACGTACAGCCCCTGCAGTCTGAGTGTCATAACTCGATAGATAGGACACGGTTTGGCATAAAATTTTATGGACACGTGGAGGCAACCTCTACCCACGTGCTCATAAAATTTCATGAGATTTTGTTGAGTATTCGTGAAGTTATCGCGTCTGTACTGATTCGGCTGATACCGTACATGCGCGTACGTGCCCGTGCGATACGCACTGATTGGACACGATACGAACATGGGTTCGACCCTGTGAGTACCCGAGCATGTCACACACGTATAAACCTTTTTGTTTGCCATGTTTCATGAGTTCTAGTTGTATTTTGAGAATTGGGTATTGAGTTTGATTTTCGAAATTGTGTTGGATTATTTTGAATGGATATATTATTTGAAATCGATTTTCTAAGTATAAACTCAGATTTCTGAGTTTGATGTTGGTTTTAGTTTAGATTTTGACATTTGATTTTGTATATAGACCTAAAGGCTACATTTAAACATATATAAATAGAGAGAGAGAGAGAGTTGAGCTTCAACGCAGCCACTGCAACACTCCTTGGCTCTGCAATGGAGATTTTAATGCTATCACCTGCAGAGAGGAGAAAACTGGCGGACGACCTCCGCCCCACATGGCTATGCTGGATTTCAACAACTTCATTTGCAACGCTAATCTCCAACATCTCAGTTCTCAGGCAACGCCTTTACATGATACAACATGCAGGAAGACAACCGGCGGCAATACTCCTGGCTTGATAGAGCTATCACTAATGCCTTTTGGCATGATGCCGGGATCTCATCCAAACTTCACCATCTCAACACCATCGAATCTAATCACGCCCCTCTGCTGGTTGAAGTTAAAAGTAAATCGGCCAGGCTCAAAAAAAACTTCCGCTTCCTTCACTTCTAGAACACTCACCCCCAGTTCAAGAGCGTAGTTGATGAGGCCTGGGCCAAAGAGGACTCCAACGGCCCCCTCATTCGCGTTGCTAACAAACTCAAGACCACGCGACGGGCTCTAGCGGTTTGGAGTAAACAGGCGTTCGGGGACATTTTTCAAGCAGTCCAGATTGTCGAGGATGATGTTACCCGTGCCGAAGCGCTGGTCGTGACTAACCGACCGCCGGAGGCCAGAGCAGTCCTGAACCTTACCAAAGCCATCCTAAAATTCTGGGTGAAGGTCGAAATTGACTTTTGGAAACAAAAAGAGAGGCTTGAATGGGACAGTGAGGGGGACAAAAACTCGACCTACTTCCACGCTTGCGTCAACGGTCGCAGACAGAAACTCACCCTTCATCAGATTACAGATGACTCAGGCATCATATTCACCGATCAACGGGGCATATAAAGGGAAGCCGCCAACTTCTATTCTTAGTTGTTTACCAAAGAGACGATCCACAGAGACAACACCCTTCTGGCTGAGATCCCCCACCTTATCGACGACACCGACAACAACCAGCTGGAACTTCATTCGTCCGAACAGGAAGTGAAAGACACAGTTTGGGCTCTTGATGCTCATAGCGCGTCGGGCCCGGACGAATTTACGGGAATATTCTTCAAGGTCTGCTGGGATATCATCAAGAAAGACATTCATGAGGTGGTTACGGCATTCTTCCAAAGAGCACCTTACCCCATGTAAAACCCCCTATTTTTATTATTATTATTTTTATTATTTTATTAGACTTAAAAATAAATTTATACAAAATATGGTTTTATTAATTATTAAAAATGACCTTAGCCATTGTTGCATTTTGGAGCACTAGACGACCATGACTTTTAGCACGAAAGTTGTAGCAGTGTGCCTTGACTAGTATATTAGCCATGCCATGGGAGACCTAGCCATAGTTTTGTCCAAACTAGGAAAACCAGGCCGAGTTGTGAAATAATGCAATTAAAATATTTTTATTTTAGATATTGACTTATATATTGAATTTTAGATAACCCGGTTTGTCCAAACCAGCCCGAACTAGGGCCCGGATCGAACCCAATCCCATGTAAGCATGTAGTGTGACCAACTGTGGTCTTGTAGACATATTTTATATATGTACAAATATTTTCTAAATTATTTTAGAATTTTATGTACAATTTCTAATTATTTAATTATTTGTACTATTATTGGTATTTTATTATTAAATAATTTTGTGCAACACTTTTTATAATTTTTTGGACCAGGATAAGGGGGTGTAGTATAAGTCCACTAAAGCCACCATTTGAATTATTTTTAATATTTATTTATTGTCAATATTATTTCGGTTATGATTAAATGAATATATTTATTATTGTTAAGTTACTATTATTGGTTTTTATTTATCTAACTAAATTTACATATATGTAAATATGTCAAAAATAGATTCTAGATAATATAAAAAATTTCATTTGGATTTTATGGAGATATATATATATATATATATATATATATATATATAAGAATAAGATAAAAATATATATATATATATATATATATATATATATATATATATATATATATAAGAATAAGATAAAGCAAACGATAAAGAAAAAAAAAAGAAATAACACAAAGTGTGGTCGGCCCCACATGTGGGAGCCGACCACATGTAAGCAACAATAAAAGGAATAAGCAGCAGCTGCTGTAACAAAAGAGGTGCCCCCCCTACAAGCAACAGTATCATGGCCGACCCCATTGTTCCCTTTACATATATATACATATGTATACATATGTTTTAAAATAAAACCTAAACCCTAATCTCCTCCTCCTTTCTTCTCTTTCATCCTTCCTTCCTCCTCCCCCTCTCCTCGGCGTGCGTGCCCAGGCTCGCCGGAGGGATGGCAGTCCCGCCTCACGGTCGCCACGGTGACAACAACAAACACCACAATAGTTTTCCACTTTAAGGTACTCAACTTCCCCGATCGATATCTCTCTCATCTTAACTCCGTTTTTAGATCCGTAAATTCATGTAGAAAGCCCACATGACCCTCTTCGAGATCCCCCAGGTGGATTTCGACATGGCCATCCAACTTGCTCAAAAAATTGAAGCGAAGTTGGAGAAAAATCACTTTTCTGGAATATTAAAAACTGTTGTAAAATACCAACTTGTCGGCCAATTTTTGTTCCGTACAATAGGATTTTGTAGAAACTAATTAAAGACAGTTAAAGACAGTCAAAGACAACATAACCCAGATTGTAGCGCACCTTCTGGAATCACTTTTCATCTAGTATATAAAAAGTTACACGTTGTTAAAGTTTTTTGAAAAACTGTAAATTTTGTTTTCGAAAATTAGAAAAAATATCCCGATACGGCGTGCGCCCCAACAAACCGGGCGACGTGGTCACGCACTATACACATCGAAAGGCGCGTATGGATGTTGTCGACGTGTGGGAACTGACGGAACTCGATTTTGTTGCATGTGCGCGACGAAATCAGTGCGTATCCGTCGAGATACCCCGTATCGACCTTTTGCAAATTAAGTCACAACTTCGTGTACACTCATCAAATCGTGGCAAAACTTGTGGCATTGGACTCAAAATATTTTTCTGGTCCTGTGAGCCAAGTTTGGTTCAATTCTGAGAAGGTTGACTGGGACGCCATTTTTGCGGGCCCACAATCCCACTCAACGGACGATTTTGTGCACGACCCACCGGAATCCAAAATTGGACATACCGCTGAGTTCGTCTCGAAAAAACAAATCTGTAGACATTTAGTTTGACGACTTTAGAGACCGTAGGTTCTGGCACATATTTCGGTGCAAAGCGGGTCCACCGGCGGACATCATTTTGACCCGAAATTATGATTTTACCCTGTTCTAGAATTTAACTTTTGGACAGGCATTTTATAGGTATATCTTTTATTCCAAACTCGTTTGAGATGTCTGTTGCAGCATCCGGAGTCACCTGCAGGATTTGGCTTTTTCTGGCTCCGTTTATTTGTCGGTTCGAGCTACTGGATCTTTTCCTTTTGCACATAACCTCAGGCAAGATACTATGCCATTATACTGTTTATATTCAGTTTGCATTTTATTACATATCACTGTTCATTTATTTCTAATTCTTACAGTTCTTGATTTACTGTCTGCTCAATGATATTAGATGTACTTTGTTATTATCCTTTGACTGCATATGGTCTTAGAGTTAAGAGACTATCAGTTGTAGTGTATTGCATATACCTTGACACATTTGTACCATGAGGATGTGTGAGATGAGTAGCATGTAGAGGTCCTTGCGTGTTGGCTGATCACCCGTGCACATGCGTTAGGTCTAACTGTCAATAGTTGTATATTAGAAGACTTGACGGTTAGTAGTGTTACTTGGTCGTGGATGCGGCATGATAGGTAGATTGGGTGGGGAGAACATTTCCTTGTCGTATGGGCTTCGATTGTACTTCCCTTGTAACCCGGAAGCTCCGCTAGAGATACGGGTATGAGCCTCTCAGGTCGGCCACTGTCGTTTTTCAACGTCATGCGCTTAGGTCACTGGTGCCCAAGCGGAGACTATACCAGATCCTATTTACAGCCAGGGCTCATGCGTCGAAGGATTGTTTCTCAACTGCATGTTCACTTTAGTACGGTTAAGTTACCTTACTTATGTCTTGTCACTTTCTTTGATTGTGGCATATTTTATATTCAGTATTTATATGGCATGTTTATTGTATCTTGTTACGTCCCTCTGAGGACCTAGTTATCTCTCCATGTGTGTGCTTCTGTGATATTGCAGGTGTTCTGCCGAGGTCGTGATCTTCTCCATCCTTTCGAAGATGATTGCACTTGGCTAGTCTTGTTATTTCATCTATTCCTTCTTGTACCTTTTATTTGAGATAGTTGGTAGTGGACATTGTCTCCGCCCAACGTATTGTACAAAGACTTATTACAGTTGATTATATGATATCTTTTATTCTTTATTTGTGGATGAGATTAGATTACTCTTGGTTTACTACATTTTATAGCTTATGTATACATACGAGTCTCCAAATATTGGAGTATACTTCGTATGTATGCAGCTGGCATGGATACGTACCTAGTCCTAAGTATTTTGGGACTGGAGCGTTACATGTTTTTGTGGTGGCCCATGCAGGTCGAGTTTGTCACTTTGGTTACGTTATTGTACCGATGTGAGCCTACAACATAGGATTAGAATCTAGGAATCTCATCCATACAGCTTGACCTCTTCCCTTAGCTTCAAATTTTGAACTCTCGTTCGACTTCCTTGAATTGCATCTTGCTTGATTCTATTTTCCATAAATAAATTCACTTTATTTATTTTGTATCTGAGAAAATTACAACTGTAGGAATCTAATCTAGAAGACGATTACTTTATCCCTTGGACGATGCGATGAAGAAAACTCGAACTTCGAAGAACTTGGACAGCAACTGGGCAATCTCTCTGTTCTCTCTGAAAATGACTCGTAGTCTCTGATGAATGTGAAGAAACTCTTTTTTATAGAGTTCAGGATAACTGTCCTTAAGCATACGCTCAGGTAGTTACTTGACGTGTGCATAACTGCAGGGATGCGTGGCGAATTCTGATGGAGACACATTAGCGTGCGGTTGAAAGTAGTGGAGCATGTTCAGGAGAGATTGATGGCCTGGATGCCACGTTGCATAACTTCTAGAGAAGTGGATAACTGGTACAGGACACGTGAGAACGTGTGTTGACTGTAATCCTGGTTATGGTTGCTGTAATACGCTGCCTCGTTGAAGAAGAGTTTATACGCTGACTTGGACAGCGTAGTGCCATAGGAAATCCATACGCTCACTTTGTGGACAAGGAGTCATGTGAGGTCATACGCTCGCTTATTTAGCAAGGAATCATGTGAGGTCCATACGCTCACTTGACTATGTGAAGAAGAAGTCATGTGAGGTTGATACGCTCACTGGAGAAGTGGCCACGTGGCTATCATTAATCTTCTTTGGTACACCATATCTTCCCATAACTGACAAAATCTTCTCGAGCGTCGTGACTGCGGATCTGACGGCTGACAGACTGTCAAAACTGACAGGAATGATGGCTTTTGCATTTATGAAGGCTGCTGAGTTGTCCTCGTAAAAGACAAAACTGACTCTTCGAAAACTTATACGACGGTTACTTTTCTCGTGACAGCTGTCTTTGCACGAAAGATGAAGTGTCAGATTCATTCCTCATTTAAACATATGCTGTACTGTCACTTCAGTATATAATAAAATATTTACTGAGCGTATGGCTTTTGAATGAGCGTATGGCTTCAACTGACATCTGTCTTTAAGCATATGGATAAAAATAACAGCGTGTCATAATTTTCCACATCCTATAAGACCCCCTTCAAAGTTTTCAAACTTTATGAGTTTCAAAAGTTCGAAATTACTTTGAACAGAAAGTGGGAATGAGTCCTGACACGCTGGCATGAGTTCATTAAATGTCATGATGACTCTTCATTTTTCGAGATTGATTGAATCTAATAGAAGAATATGAACAGCCAGCAAGCTCTATTATATAAACCGAGAGAATTCAATTTTTGACTTTCATCTTTTGCAACCATGACTCCAAAGGAAGCTGCTGAAGAAGAAGCACGTAAGTTGGGATTCTATTCCCATGGTGACCCCACTTTTGGGGGCCAAAAACCCGAACCTGTCGTCATCGAGCTCAAGGACGACCCTATGCATTTAGCCAATAATTTCTTGGGCTACTTTGGTCTGGATGGCTCCTCTTCTTCTGATGGGCAGAGCCTCGCAGAGAAGCGCAAAATGTTCGTTGCTCTGTTACACCGCATGGGGGTCCAAAGCGTAGAAGAGTTAGGCGTCAAGCTTAGTCGCTCTGGAAAATAGGGCGTGACTTTGTTGCACCCCTTTCTTTCTCTTTTTGTTTTGTAAGGCCATCAGTGCCTTTAATGAAAATGAATATTCAAGAATTCTCTGTTTAGTATAATTTTGTGTTGAAAACCAACATGCACTGATGAATAACTGTAGAATACGCCGTCTTCCAAGTTGTAAGTTACGCTAGATAGCGTATGCCACTGAATAGCATATATCAGCGTATGTTACGCTATAAATTACGCTGTCCTTTAACATTGTGATTTACGTTAAATAACGTATACCAATGAATAGCGTGCACCAATAAATAGTCCGTAAGTTACGCTATCTTCCAACGTTTTGGAAAGCACTCTTTGAATATTTCCAAGGCTGTGCTGGTTTCCAAAGTACACGTGTCATTCATTCCACGTTTACGAGCGCTATTCATGCGGATCCTTTCCAAGAATAGGTTCATGCTCCATACTTTAAATAGATGGATGAACTCCACGCAAACTCATCTTCCCATTCTTCTTTCTCTCTTCTGAGAATGAATTTTCTATGAGAATGAAATAGGAAAGCCATGTCGTCTGATGTCAAATCTCTGTGCACGCTACCAGACATGGATCTGTCAATCCTTAGCAGCAAACTCAGCGGTAAGTTCAATATACACGCATCGAAATTCTTGTTTGCTAAGGACAAATTCATCTTCCCGAAATGAACAGAATGCATCTGTCTTTGCTTGGCCAGTTTCTGTTAACTGATTTTTCTTTACTGTTTCTTGCAGAGTTTTGGCTGAAAACCTTCTTCAGAACTGGCATTGGTGATATGGATGCTGTGGACAATGTTCTTCTGACATCTACATCAGGGAGCTCATACGCTTTTGACGCGTATATCAGACAACTCAGAACTCTTCGTGAGATAGAAGGGTCTTCCTCAGATGGTAGGAAGAGCCTTTATACACGAGAGTTGGATGGTGGAGTCAACTCTACCCCGAGAAATCGGGTAGTAGAGTTCCTTTCACGGCAGAACTAGGAATTGTATCCCAAGGTTTGGATACATTCCTATCTGCTTGAGGTGCCGCCGTTCCTCCACGCGCTGTATTGGCAGCAACACGCCATCGTGTTGCCATACTCTGTGGTTCTCCTCTCGTCTGAGAGATAAGACCAGAGTTTGATTCCTGCTGGACACCCAGGAATTGCCACAAACAACGAGATTGCCAGAGAAGATCCAAGAAGAAATAGATCTCAGTTGTACATAGAATAAAAATCCAAGATTTGTAATAGATTTCCATTATGATTTGTAGGAAAGTCTAAGAAATGTAATAGACTTTTTATGAAAATAGGAATGGAAATGACAATTCTTCTATGCTCAATGATTTGTATTTGTGGGTGAATTGTGGACATGATAGATAATAAAATCATCTTTTCTGTTTTAGAGTATATGATATTATCAGAGGTATTATGGACATGATAATATATAGGAACTCGAAAGAAAATAGATTGATGTCTATGCAGAGGTCAAAACATGACAAATGAGTAAGTAGATTCGGAATTGATTCAGAGGTTATGAAAACGTTATCAATAACGAATCCCCACTTAATGAACTGATAGAAGATTATAAACGGATGAACCGTTAGGAAATAAAGAACAGATGAACTGTCGAGTGAATGTAATAAATGAACGGACGAACCGTCAAGTATTAATGAACATGTGAAACGTCGGATGAATGTGAGAAATGAATAGATGAACTGAATATCGGGAAAGAATACGTCCCTTCGATCCTGGCAAATATATGCCTATAAATAGAGCATCTCTTTGAGTAGAAGGATCACACATTATTCTCTTTTATTCAAAAATGTCTTCCGAAGAGAACACGAAGAAAGGCGAAGTCGTCTCCAAAGTTGATGAAAATGCTAAAGAGCATTCGACTTCACAAAAGAAGGAGACGGGCGAAAGCTCGTCTGCTCCCAAGCTGCCGAAAGATACCTTGGATTTCTTGGTCGAACAAGGAAAAACCGAAGAAGAAGAAGCAATAAGGCTGGCTGCCTGTCAGTTCTTGATGCGGTCAGGAAATGATGTATTCAATTCTTTTGCTAATTATGTATGTGGTCCTCGTCCCAAGTATGAAAGGGATACCAGTGATCTTCCATGATGATGTACTTCTTGAAGAATTTGTCTCAAATAAACTTTGTTTAAGGAAACTTTGTTTATGATGTATCCTTCCTGCTGTATATTATTTTGCCTTTATTCACTGGTCTTTTAGACTCAGAAATCAAAAGGACGAGATATCATTTTCTGAGATAGAAAGTTCAGAGGTGATATGGACATGATTTTCTATACAAGATCTTTATTAAATCCACTGGGAATCTAATAAGACAAAATATCAAATTCTCTGGAAAAATGATACATGGTAGAATATCAGTTTCCACTGGGGAAAATGACATCGAAATAGCTTTTGTAGAGAAGAAATAAATTTTTGATTTTACACTTGCTGGGGAGTAATGAAAATATTATTTATACATAATATTTCTTTAAGAATTTGCCATTGATAGGCATCATTGTGACTTTCCCGTCCATAGAGGCAAGCTGATATGCTCCATTAGAGAAGACTTTGTTTACTACGAATGGGCCTTCCCATTTTGCGTCAAATTTGCCTTTGCTCATATGTGTCATGGTCATCGGACGTCTGACAGTAAGGACCAATTCTCCCTTTTGATATGTTCTGACTTTGACTTTCCGATTAAAAGCTTTTGAGATTCGGGCTTGATACAGCTCGATATTTATTGCGCATACAATCGTTTTTCATCTAGAGCTTCCAACTCTTGAAGTCGAAGTCGATCATTGTTCTCTGCAGTGAGTTCATTAGCGATTGCTATCCTTAAAGAAGGAATTTGAATCTCTAAGGGAAGAACAGCTTCACACCCATAAACCAAAGAGAAAGGTGTACATCCGGTCGCATTGCGAACTGTGGTACGATAAGCCCATAAACATTCACCAAGCTTTTCACTCCAGTTACGTTTGTTGGAAGAAACGAACTTTTTCAAGAGTTTGATGATTGTTTTGTTGAAAGCCTCTGCTAGTCCATTGGCTGCTGGATTATATGCTGTAGAAGCCAGATTATTAATCCGATGATCATCACAGAATCGAGTAAATTTCTGGCTGACGAATTGTGGTCCATTATCATGGATAATGCGCCGAGGAACACCAAATCGATAGATGACATGATGTTTGACAAAGTTGATAACATTAGAAGTCTTGACTTCAGATAACGGGATTGCTTCAGCCCATTTAGAAAAGTAATCAGTTATTGCTAGAATAAATCGATGTCCTTTTGATGATGGTGGATTGATAGGACCGATGACGTCCATGCCCCAAGCTTCAAAGGGCCATGACGCCGCTGTTGGGTGTAAGAACTCTGATGGTTGATGGATAAAGTCTGCATGAATTTGACAGGCTTTACATTTCCGAGCATATTGAATGGTATCAGCTACCATCGTGGGCCAATAATAACCCATACGTCGGATACGATCTTGAAGTTTTGGACCTAGCTGGTGAGCTCCGCAGACGCCATCATGTGCTTCACGGATTATCTGTTGTGCTTCTTCACCAGCGATGCATCGAAGGAGAAGGCCATCATAGGCTCGACGATATAATGTCTTCGTAGTATGATTATAATAGAACCTGAGAGACCGGCGCCGGATAGATGCTGCTTCACTCGGGTTATCAGGAAGTATGTCATACAACACAAAGTCCAGAAACGGACGTCTCCAGTCTTCAGTTACGGTGTCTATTTTGTTGGAAAAGACATATTCTATAGTAGAATCGGAAGAAGACAAGGACACTTTGTTAAATTTTAATTCAGCATCAAGTTGAGAGAATCTTCGTCTGGATTATGGGGAAAAAAGCCAACGCCAGATTATTTTCAACGCAGAATAGTTCTCGATTATAAACCACTATCACTTGCTGACGTCTGATTGGTATGGCTAATACAGCAGCAAGATTAGCCAAAGCATCAGCTTCTGTATTATAGGCTCGTCGAACATGTTCAATAAAGAAACCTTCAAAGGAGGAGGCCATAGAGAGTGCTATTCGATGATAAGGTATCAAATCTTGATGACGAACTTCATACGTTCCTCTGATCTGATTGATGATAAGCTTAGAGTCTCCATAAACTTCTAAATATTGAACATCCAGATGTTTAGCGAGTTGAAGACCAATGAGCAACGCATTGTATTCTGCAACATTATTTGAACATGATTGATCCAGAAAATAAGCCCTCTGAATAGTTAATCCCTCTGGGGATACAAGAACAATTCCAACTCCAGCGACAATATCGCCGTTAGGACCTATTCTAGATGCTCCATCAAAGAATAGACGTCAGGTAGGAACTTCTTCAGAAACCAGATTTGAATACAGAACTTCATCGGGAATCTCATCATATAATTTAGAATCTTCTGGGACTGCATGAGCTGCTAGAAAATCAGCAAGAGCCTGTCCTTTAACTGACTTCTGAGGAATATAATGCATGTCATATTGGGCTAACAAGATTCCCCAATTAGCTAGTCTGGAGTTGAGAATACCAGGTTTCTTCATCATAATCCTGATGGGATTCACTCTGGAAATGACATGAATTGTTTGACCGATAATATAATGTCGCATTTTCTGAACAGCAAATATTAATGCTAGACATTCTTTCTCGATTGGAGAATAACGCGGTTCAGCGCCTGTCATTGTGCGACTGAGATAATAAATGGCCTGTTCATGACCATCTTTATTTTTCTGGGCGGGTAATGCACCAAGAGAATGATCCATAGCTCGAACATATAGAAGAAATGGTATTCCCGAGACGGGAGGTACCAAAACTGGAGGGTTCATGAGGTACTGTTTGATGTCATCAAATGCTTTTTGACATTCTTCGTTCCAGATGAAAGATACACCTTTCTTCAGAAGTTTGTTGAATGGTCTACAGCGTCCTGATAAGTTGGAAATGAATCTCCTGATAAAAGCAACTCTTCCTTGAAATCCTCGTAGCTCTTTTAAGGTGCGTGGAGGACGCATCTCTTGGATGGCTTTGATCTTCTCGGGATCCACGTGTATACCTTAGCGGTAATGACGAAGCCGAGAAATTTACCACCAGAGACGCCCAGGAAGGACTTAGTGGGGTTCAGTTTAAGTTGATGCTGACGCATTAAATCAAAGATAGTCTTCAAATCTTGGATATGATCCTCCTTTCGTCGACTTTTGACTGTAATATCATCAACATAGCATCGACTATTTTTCGGAGATGTTCGCGAAATATAGTGCTCATTGCTCGCTGATATGTTGCTCCTGCATTCTTGAGACCAAACGGCATCACCGTATAACAGTATGTACCGATCGGCGTTCTGAAGGAAGTGTGTTTTTTATCATCTGGAAACATTTTGATCTGGTTGTATCCCAAATACCCATCCATAAATGACATTCGTTCGAAACCACATGTATTGTCGATCATGACATCAGTAATTGGAAGAGGAAACTCGTCTTTAGGACAAGCTGCATTGAGATCGCGAAAGTCTATACAGACTCGGATCTTGCCAGTCTTTTTAAGGACAGGAACAATGTTAGCCACCCATTCAGGATGTTGTTCCTCCCTAATAAATCCAGAAGCCATAAGCTTGTTGACTTCAGCTTCAATTATATCCATAATGTCTGGACGAAATCGTCGCTGTTGTTGTTTGACCGGTTTAGCATTTGGCATGATATTGAGTTTGTGCATTGCGATCTTCGGATCTAGTCCTGGCATATCCTCGTAGCTCCAGGCGAAGACATCGATATAATCACGAATAAGCTTGATCATGTCTTGCTTATCTATTTCTGAAAGACTCTCACTGATGAATATTGGTTTAGGGGAACCTTCTTCACCAATATCAATTTGGATCAGTTTATCTTCGGTAGGAGGTTCCCTCTGCTTGAACCTGAATTCCCATTGATCATCTAATCTTTGAGCCCATTGTTCTGATTCAGGTGATATTTCAAAATCATCCTCATCTTCATCATTTTCTTGTGGGCCATCAACAGAGACCATATTGATGGATAGAATAGAGCGATGAAGATCGCCAACACTCGTGTCAGAATCCCAAGAGAGAGAATCAGAAGACTCAGATCTTCATCTTCAGATTGTTCGTCTTTATTGAATTTTGACTCTTCATGGACTATGTTGATAAAGGAAGTAGGAGCAATGTAACCTAAACCACATTTTGTCCTTCCGTATTTTAATGGAGGAATTCGAACAGGCATTCTTCTTCCTTTTCCATTATTGAGACTGGTTCTAAAGTCATAACCCATATTTTTGATGATATTTTTGGATTGTTGACTGTAGCGACGCAGTTGTAACCTTCCAGTATCATCGTATATGTCATCTTCTTCCAAGTTAGGAGGATTCTGAGGTCCTTTATAGAAAAATATTGGATTTTCTCCCTTCTTTCGACTGGGGACCACAAAGTATGATTTTTGTATAGAGTCTAATGATACGTCTGTATGAAGAGCTTGAACAACCCCTATAGTTAGTGGCTCTAAGCTATTTAGCAATTGTAAATAACTTTGTACATAACCACAAACATCAATATACTGCAAAGGAGATGCTTCATTAATACTAGATGCTGTATTTACAACAGAAGGCTGAGCCTTATCAGACTTAGTCAAATTAATGACAAAGGGGGAGGAAGAAGAACAGTTAGAATTTTGTTTCGATTAAGATCGATAACAAAAGGCTCAGGAGAGGTGAGCTCCCTTGAAGAAGACGGTGGATAAGTAATACGTCCACTGACTGGAATGACTAGAGTATCTGATCTAGCCTGAGAAGATGGAGGGGGAGTGATGAGTCCACTGACAGGAATGATCAGCGAATTTTGTGAAGCTTGGGAATATGGTGCAGTAGTGCGTCCACTGACAGGAATTATCAGTGAGCCCTGGGCAGATGATGAAGTAGTACGTCCACTGACCGGAATTATCAGTGAGCCTTCTTCGAATGATCTAACAGACTGTAGAGGAGTGATACGCCCTTTTACAGGAATAACAAAAGTGTCAACTTTGGATATCTCATCTTCATTATCCATAGCTTGCAAGACTTTCGAGTATTCATCTTTGTACATGCGAGCGTCATTGAAGTAAGCTTCGACTCCTTTGAATGGGTAAAGATCTGCCACTTCTTTTTGAACCTCTCCATTATCATCAACATATTTGAAGCACTGATGAAGGGTTGAAGGAATGACATTATGTTCATGCAAGAAAGGTCTCCCCAATAGAGCATTGTATGAGCAACCATGATTGTCGATGATGTAAAAAGTAACCTTAGTACGAAGATCGCCTATTTGAAATTTAAGGCGAATCTTGCCTAAAGGCTCACTTTTTCCTTGATTGAATCCCAAGATGGTAGTGATAGTGCTGGAGAGACTATGCACAGGTATCTTCAATGCATCTAACATAGCCTTTGGCATAATACTGAGAGCGGATCCTGGATCAATTAGCAAACGATCAACCCTCATAGAATCAATGTCTCCTGTATGATATAAAGGACGATCATGTCGATTATCCTCTAGCAGCATATCGTCCTGCGTAAAAGTAATGTTTGGAATAAATTCCAATACATTATGGCAATGAGAAACAGGTCCTGTTTCCAACTTCTTGAGAAGAGTTAAGCAGGTTTTTGCTTGCAGCAGTGCTTCACTTAAAGTTTCTCGAGTCTCTTTAGAGAGGCGTAAGAGCTCGAAGATTGATAATTTAGCTGGAGTATTGGCTAGTTGAGCCAATATATCAAAATTATAAGGCTTTTCAAGTCCTGTAGGAGATGACTTCTTCAATGGTTTGTCGAAGCGGACTTGTTGTTTGCCTTTGTCAGCTGCTGTTGGTTTAGAAGGAACTGTCTCAACAGGAACATTTAAAGGCTCTTCAGTAGAGACTGGAGTTTGAAGCTGTAACCGAAGGAACGTCAGAAATTTCTTCAGGAACTTCAGCATAATCTTTCAAATATACTTTTCCTGAGCGAGTTCCAGCATGAACTTCAACTTCAGATTCTGGTTCAAGGTCTATGGAAACCATGCTGCAATTCTTTACTTTGCTCTTGGTTCTTTTATGTTTGATGAAAGCTTCATTCCAAAAACCAAGGCCAATACGAGATTGATTATGTCTCATGGTGATGGCCAAAGGTGCTCGGAGTCCCTTGCCTGAGTTCAAACCTGGGGCAGTGGCTAGATCATAACCCATTTTCGCCATCAATTCACGAGATTGTGAACTGTATAAATGAAAAGCAGGTTTGTACCTATCTTCAATTTGAGGTACAGATTTTATCTTTGTAGAAAGTGAATTTCCTGCTGAGATGAAAGTAGAGTTTAGATAAAAATCGGGTGTAAAACTAGAAGTCACATTGCATGACTTAGTCTTCCCGAACTTCTTTTTAGATGAGGAAATCTTCCGAGGAGAAGAGGAAGACGTCTCAAACTCTGTTTTTAAGTCTGGGTGAATCCACATGATTTCTCCCTTCTTAGTTGTGACAGGAACAAGTCCGTCATTCTGTGCTGGTGGGATGTTTATAACTTCGAGAGTTGCTTTGGGGATAGGAACAATCCCACTTTCCACCATTAAAGGAGGGAAGTCACCGAACTGCATTGAAATTATATTTGCTGTGACTGTTTTGTCTTTGGGTGTTAATGTCACAGCCCCTGATTTAATCATCTCTTGAATCTTCCCTTTTAATACATAGCAAGACCGGATTGTATGACCCAGCATTCTATAATATGGACAGTATTTTGGATGATCTGTTTTATTGGCTTCATCAGGCTTTTTAATTTCTGGCAATTGAATCTTATTACCTTTGAGTAAGCATTCAAAGATACCCTGAACATCGTCATCATCGAAAGAATTTTCTTCTTTCGGCCGAGGAGATCTCTGTTGTTGATTTGTTGGAGCTGAAGTAGCTTGGGTAGTCTTTACCTCTTGACTACTGTTTTGGAGATTGACTTCAAGAGCTTCTTTCCCTTTGCGATTGTTGGGTCGAGTACTATTGCTAGCACTCTGATTTGATTCTTTGGGAGCCATTTGTACCCCCAGACCCTTGAAAGTCTCAGTACTGACCTCGGCAGCCTTGGCACTGACAATGAAAGAAGGCCAATCTTGGAACTGAGTGGACCCTGTCCACATACTGATAATTGGTAAGAGGTTCGACTTGCAAGTGTCGATCGTAACAGCATCGGGAGTTCCAAGAAGCATTTTGAGGGCTTCTCTTCTGAATCTCTCAATGAATTCCTCAGTGGTCTCATTATTCTTCTGTTTGATTCTTATGAGGGCCGACATGGTCATATCATTGAGCCCTTCGTAGAATCGTTCAAGAAACATTTGCTTAAAACCGGCAAATGAGGTAATGCACCCATCAGGGAGACTTCTATACCATTCATAAGCCGTTTCTTTGAGACATCCAATGAACACCCGAGTAAGGAGGGCGTCACTTGGTTGCAGTTGATCAGTCATTACTTCAAAATGATTAATGAACTAACTTGGAGAGGTTGTCCCATCATAGAAAGAGATGGTCGGAGGTTTGTATTTTGGTGGATACGATACCTGCTTCCATTCTATCGGATAAGGCTGTTTGATGCCTAACCTTTGTAAACCATCCTTCTGTTTAAATGCCTCGAATTGAGTTTTGAGATTCTTCAATTCTTCAGAGACAACTCCCGAAGATTGTGGAGTTGTGGCTTGTAGAGTGTAATTGGGAGGAGGGACTACAGCATATGTACCACCCCCAGCTCCAGAGTGACTTGGTGTGGTTTGTACAGGGACATTAGATTATACCCCCGGAATAGTAGAGGGTTCAGGGTTTGGAACAACAGGGGTATTTAATACCACTGGAGGTGCTGTCTGTTGTTGAGCCTGCATTAGAGTGTGCATAGCACTCAATGTATCTGCCATAGCTTGCAATTGTTGTTCTAAAGAAGAAATCCTCTGTTCATGAGCCTCATTGCTAGTTGAAGGTTCATGATCACTTTCTGCCATGTAAGTGGTAATCATTCGAGGAATAGATGATGAAACAGTCTGTTCTGAATCATCACTGTGTGAATCAGTATCTTTCCCAGGGCTTTTTACAGGAGTCAATACTGGAAAATTGGACTCTCCAAGGAAGTCTTCTGTGATCTCCGGATTGCCACTTGGAAGAGAAGAAGAAGTGGCTCTGGTCAAGGCTCCGGTCCTGGATCGAGTGCCGAGATAAACACCATCTTCAGAGTCTGATATAGCATCAGACCGTATGCTACCCCCAATGTTTCTGGAAGTCATGTTGACAGAAGCATAAAGAGGTTCATCTTCATCCAACATTGGTTCATATTGAATCCGTTCGAAAACAGATTGTCTTTTTGGTGAACAACAACATTGGATGACAACCCGAGGTTGGAAGTCACAACCATGCTTTTCATGGCGAATATGGGCAATGTCATAGCCAGATGGAGTGTCAATTCTCTGTTTATTTTGTAAATATTCTCGGAGATCTGTAGGAACAGATTGGGCAGTATTTGAGGATAGTTTCTATGTAGAAACTTGTCTTTTGTTCTTCTGTCTTCTTGGTTCCTGAGTGTATAAAGACTGATTAATTTGAGCCACATAGTTCTTGGCATATTCTGCATCAGGGTCTAATATACTTGTCTCAGTGGAACCGAACCGATTCTGATTAAGCTTATTACGAAGATCCGTGGAAGATTTGACTCTAATATCAGTCTTGGATACTTGTAATTTGCCTTTCTCAGACCGAGAAATTTTGAGAGAAGGAAGATGAGTATTATTCCGACTAGGAGTCGGTAATAATCCATCTTTGGAGGAATTAGCCAAAAGGCATTTTCCTTTGTTTGATCTAGTAAGAGTACTAGTCAAATTAACTCCAGAGGTAAAGACCTTAGGAGTAGAGGAGTTGACTAAAGAGTCTTTCTCCTTGGTTGGCACAAGATGTGCAAGTTGAGGGGGAATCATTTGTATGTTCTGTGGAAGAGAACCCCCAATCTGATTTTCAGAAACAGTCAAAGGACTGTATTTGTTAGCATACGCTGACTTCAGTTTGGACTTCTGATCATACGCTGCCTTTTTATTAGCATACATTGGCTTTGGCTCAGCGTACGCTGCCTGATGTTAGCTTTTGTACGCTGCCTTTGCCGTACGCTGCCCTTTGAATGCCATACGCTCAGAGTCATCAATGGCTAAAGAGCCGACTGCTGTCGTAAGAATAGAAGGAGAAGGGACTTTGACATGTCCAGAGATGTTTTTCCTTGAACACATTGACTTGGTTAAAGAACCAATTTTGTCAGCGTGACTAGGGGAAACCACTGTTGCCGTGTTCAGAGAAGCCGAAGTGTGCTTCATGGAAGTTGAAGACGTGTTCTTGTCAGCATGGAAGTGACAGAAGCGTCTCGAATTGCTGCAGAAGACTTAGGGACATAGACGGAGTGTCCCTTCTTCTTGGCAACAGGAAGAGCGGAGGAAGCAGTGCGGCCCTCCTTCGCCTTGAGCATTTCTTCATAAGCCGATTGGTCGAATTGTACAACCATCGTCTTCTTCGTCAAGCCGATCGAAGTATCGCATTGAGTTGTTGCTACTCATTGGAGGAGACAGCTTTCCCCAGCAGAGTCGCCAATTTGTTTTCCATAAATAAATTCACTTTATTTATTTTGTATCTGAGAAATTACAACTGTAGGAATCTAATCTAAAAGACGATTACTTTATCCCTTGGACGATGCGATGAAGAAAACTCGAACTTCGAAGAACTTGGACAGCAACTGGGCAATCTCTCTATTCTCTCTGAAAATGACTCGTAGTCCGTGAATGTGAAGAAACTTTTTTATAGAGTTCAGGATAATGTCCTTAAGCATACGCTCAGGTAGTTACTTGACGTGTGCATAACTGCAGGAACGCGTGGCAAATTCTGATGGAGACACATTAGCGTGCGGTTGAAAGTAGTAGAGCATGTTCAGGAGAGATTGATGGCCTGGATGCCACGTTGCATAACTTCTAGAGAAGTGGATAACTGGTACAGGACACGTGAGAACGTGTGTTGACTGTAATCCTGGTTATGGTTGCTGTAATACGCTGCCTCGTTGAAGAAGAGTTTATACGCTGACTTGGACAGCGTAGTGCCATAGGAAATCCATACGCTCACTTTGTGGACAAGGAGTCATGTGAGGTCATACGCTCGCTTATTTAGCAAGGAATCATGTGAGGTCCATACGCTCACTTGACTATGTGAAGAAGAAGTCATGTGAGGTTGATACGCTCACTGGAGAAGTGGCCACGTGGCTATCATCAATCTTCTTTGGTACACCATATCTTCCCATAACTGACAAATTCTTCTCGAGCGTCGTGACTGCGGATCTGACGGCTGACAGACTGTCAAAACTGACAGGAATGATGGCTTTTGCATTTATGAAGGCTGCTGAGTTGTCCTTGTAAAAGACAAAACCGACTCTTCGAAAACTTATACGACGGTTACTTTTCTCGTGACAGCTGTCTTTGTACGAAAGATGAAGTGTCAGATTCATTCCTCATTTAAACATATGCTGTGCTGTCACTTCAGTAAATAATAAAATATTTACTGAGTGTATGGCTTTTGAATGAGCGTATGGCTTCAACTGACATCTGTCTTTAAGCATATGGATAAAAATGACAGCGTGTCATAATTTTCCACATCCTACAGATTCCTTTCTACAATTGATTCCTATTTTCGTGCTTAGAGTCAACTAGGAAGATGACTACACTAGTATATGCTCATAGGTCAAACACATGGCTAGAATGGTTATATTGGCAATTGGAATACATTTAAGACTCTAATTGAGTTAAGAAGGCTTTTTTTTAAAAAGGGTGTGATTTAATGATTAGTAATTTGTAAAGTAGGATGTTACCAAGGAAAGTTTTAATTTTGAGATTTCTAAATAGTAAACACCATAGGATTGATACTGCAGGAAGGAAATATATATATATATATATATATATATATATATATATATATATATATATATATATATATATATATATATATATATATATATATATATATATATATAGCTAGAATCTTTATACCATTGATTTAAGAAATTGATTGGATTTTGAGTTTTGATATTTATGAATTATGGGGTTATAGCTATACATCTTTGAACAAATATAAATTTGATTTGATTTCCAAGTTGTGATATCTATGATTTATTGGGTTATAGTTATACATCTTTGAACAGTTATAAATTGGGTTTAAAATTGATCTTAGATTTCAAATGTGGCTGTAGAAATTATTTAAATTTGCGTCGTACAACTTACGATTTTCGTGATTAGTAAATTTTGAATTTAAGTGGAAGTAATGATGGTGAATTTTGGTTTAAAATATTTGAAAGTTATAAAAACAAATTTTGAGAATTTTTCTTTATTTTAAATTGTGCCCAATGATTGAGGATTTACAAATCTATTTAGATTTTTGTTTTTTTTTTTTAATTGTGAATTTGGATATCAAATTTCGTAAAAAAATATGATTTTATGAGTGATAAGATTATTTGAAAATTTAGTTTAATGTTGGATTGCTAATATCACAAATTTTAAAATAAATAAAAATATATTAATGACGTGATAAGGTTGTTTTAATTGATCAAATAAAGTTACCATTTAAAAGTTGTGATTATGTTGGAATGACTTAGTATGAATAGAAGCTATAATTGATGAGTGCATTAAAATATTGAGCTAAAATTTTGAGATTGCTTTGTATGTGCTAGAAATTTTTATCGGAGGAGCTATTAATTTTTGTAGAGTTTTAAAGTTATGATTGATTATGGATATTTTTATATATATATTCATGATTTATGAGCCCTTGAGTTTGAAAGTCGAATGGAAAATGTAAAATTTTGAAAAAGTCAGTAGTAACATGACAAAAATTTGCTTTGAGATTTATGAAAGTGATTTAAAAAAATTATGATAAATTTGAACGGCTTGGAGTGAATACAAATTTTGGTGGTTTATTTTTGAAACTTTTGGAGGAAACTTGAGCTAAAATCTTAATTGTAGGCCATCAAGATAGCTCTAATAAGATAGATGTACTCCACACTAATTGCCATATCCTTCATGACCATGATAATAGTATGTACACAAGTGTTGTTAGTCATCTACCAACTATGTGACTGTATCCCAATCTTGACTTACTCGACCTTTCCTCGTGACCTACTAACCGTTTGCGGATTGAATAACGAATTGATCGCACCTTGACTGTATTCATCTAGGAGACTATCTTCTCTCCGAAATTGTGTTCCTAAATTATTTTACTGGATTCTTTAATTAATTTTATTTCATGATTTAACTTGATCTCCTTTATTTTTTGTGCATAAATTATCACCCCATGAACTCCCACTTTCAATTTTAGATCTTTTGGCGTCCTCCTTTACCGTGACTTGGATATTTGGAGCACAACACTAGACTTTTCCTTCCAACAAATTTCATATGTAAGACCAAGACAAGCTCACCTTCATGTAG
Organism: Iris pallida; assembly: GCA_029216955.1. Lineage (NCBI taxonomy): Eukaryota > Viridiplantae > Streptophyta > Magnoliopsida > Asparagales > Iridaceae > Iris > Iris pallida. The sequence continues at coordinate 713,306 of JANAVB010044018.1, read as the reverse complement.
ATATATCATGTCCCACTAAAACACGTCTCCTTGTACACTATTTCACGATATGACTTTCGGGTCATAAGGCTAGGCTAGACTATTACCTTTACCATAATACCGATATATTTTTCGACCAAGGATAGAGACCCAACCTTGACCCAATCCCTTAACCCGATATGAATATGTTCTATTAAATTCCTTAATGCTTAGCGTTGTACTTTATCTTGGTTGCTTGACCCATGGTCCCATCACACTACTAATTTTAACTCTTGTAAGTTGGGTAGAATACCTCACCCCTAACAAACCTTTTTCCTTATGAACCACATTAGTAAGTTCACTTAGACTATAAATTTAGAGGACCCTACCTTATCTAGTCTACCAAGCCATAAATGAAGAAACACTGGGACAACTGTATAGGCCCAAACTTCGGGCGAGCCTTAATTTTAAAAGATCTTAGACTATTTAAATTTTCCTTCATCAGTACCTCCCTGCTCCTATTTTGACTATCTCATGCTGCTAATGTAGCTTCAGTTTTGTAAGCTTATTTCGTTATCAAGCTTGATCATGACATATTTTATTGGGTGCACCCATAACTATTGTCTAATCAGAACCGGTGCATGATGGTCTGATCAACCTATTGCACTTTGGTTCGCTTTTCATGAATTATTCTACGTGGATGGAGATATAGTTAAACCTGCCTTCGAGTCTCATCCCGACAGCATTGAAACTCTCATTAGAATTTTGTCGCCTATGAACCTCGTATTTCGTACTAAATAGCATCATCTTTGAACTCTTTTTGTTGTGGGCTTTACTTACTTTAGAAAGACCTGACACTATCTTGATAGATAGACTCAAAGTATCACCTTTAGTTGCCCTAGCAATTATATACACGAAATGTAGATAGCCACTGACCGACTCATGTGGCTATATCCTCGCCTAAACTACTCCTCATTTACTCAACACTAGAATTCTTACCCTTCCAATTAATCTTGAGCACTCGAGAATGATTCTAATCGTTCACTTAAATCAAACTCTCAACCAAGACGATTAGTATCCAGTTTTCCTCGAGGAACCATATTCCCCAAATGTCTGATTATCCTCTTGGATCTACTAAATTTCTTACTATTTTTATTCGGGTTATCAAATTTTGTCACCTTCATTAGCAACCCTTATTCAATTCCATAACCATGATATATTTTTGTATATATCGACTCACAATTTTCTAATGAATGGTTGTATTGAACATCGTTTCATCGCCTCCTCCAAAAATTTAATTATATTTTGGTATTGACAAACTCTTCCTATCCCTCAACCCTATCTACCCTATTAATCCTAAATTTTGAGGACGAAATTCTTGTAAGGTAGGATGTAAAACCCCATATTTTTATTTTTATTATTTTTATTTTATTAGACTTAAAATGAATTTATACAAAATATGGTTTTATAATTATTAAAATGACCTTAGCCATTGTTGTATTTTGGAGCACTAGACAACCATGACTTTTAGCATGAAAGTTGTAGCAGTGTGCCTTGACTTGTATATTAGCCATGCCATGGGAGACCTAGCCATAGTTTTGTCCAAACTAGAAAAACCAGGCCGAGTTGTGAAATAACGCATTTAAAATATTTTTATTTTAGATATTGATTTATATATTGATTTTTAGATAACCCGGTTTGTCCAACCAGCCCGAACTAGGGCCAGGGACCGAAACCCAATCCCATGTAAGCATGTAGTGTGACAAACTGTGGTCTTGTAGACATATTTTATATATGTACAAAAAATTTCTAAATTATTTTATAATTTTATGTACAATTTCTAATTATTTAATTATTTGTACTATTATTGGTATTTTATTATTAAATAACATTGTGCAATAATTTTTACAATTTTTTGGGCCCGGATAAGGAGATGTAGTATAAGTCCACCAAAGCCACCATTTGAATTATTTTTAATATTTATTTATTGTCAATTTTATTTCGGTTATGATTAAATGAATATATTTATTATTGTTAAGTTACTATTATTGGTTTTTATTTTATTTATCTAACTAAATTTACATATATGTAAATATGTCAAAAATAGGTTCTAGATAATATAAAATTTTCATTTGGATTTTATGGAGATTATATTGTATATATATATAAAAATAATATATATATATATATATATATATATAATATCTAATATATATATATATATATATATATATATATATATATATAGATATATATATATATATATATATATATAAGAATAAAAAAAATATATAGAAAAAAAAAATATAATATATATAAGATAAGATAAAGAAAAAAAAAAAATAACACAAAGTGTGGTCGGCCCCACATGTGGGAGCCGACCACATGCAAGCAACAATAAAAGGAATAAGCAGAAGCTGCTGCAACAAAGAGGCCCCCCTT